>ML394464.1:32464-175383 GCA_005239525.1 Nicotiana knightiana
AAGAACGTAGTTGAACAAATAGAGATGAACAATCAACCAAACTATATTAATATCACCATAAGTTTATCCCCCAACGGGTTCCACCAAAACCCTAGGTTAAGAAACTTAGCTACTCATATTCATAAGAACCAATTCTAAAATAACTTGCATAATTGAATTACAAAATAATAAGTAAAAGCTATGAAAATCAATGTTTGCTTCACTGAGTAGTAATCCACACGTTGTTCTTTTCTTCAATGGCTTCTCACCTTCAAGTTGTGTTTTTTGGGTCTATTTATATGTTGGGATAAACCCTAAACATGTAGGAGACTTCTATTCCAACCGGGAAACACTTAAAACTCTTTAAACTCGGAATTGACCAGACCTCGGGACCCAGGCATTTAGGCTCAAACTCCCCCTTAAAGCCAGGGTAGACCTGGCTTTAGGGCTCTAACGCCCCACTAACGCCAGGCTGACCCTGGCTTTAGGGGCCAAACAGCCCACTAACGTCCAGGTTGGCCTGGCCTTAAGGCCAAAATGCCCGGCTATAGCCCGGGTCACTCCTTTTCGACTCTTGATCGTATTTTCGACGTTCATGCATCCATTTAGCTCGGTTTCCATCTCCAATGCACCTACACATGAAATAGACTCCATTATGCACATAAAAAGTGTATTTTTATCATTAACACACATAAAATGTAAGGCATNCTCTATCAATCATAAATCTCTCTCAAGTAATTATGATAATTTACTAGACGCACTCTCTCAAGTTACGCTAGCTAGATTGCATTACAGTTCACTTTAGATTGCACCCGAGGTATCGTTATCTCTAATCCAACCTCTAAACCCTCGGTTATGACTTTCGTCTATACTCCGGGGAGTAATGTTGTTCAAACAACTACCTAAATATGCACTCTCTCTCAAGTAGACACATAATAAATAGGAAANACCCTCGGTTATGACTTTCGTCTATACTCTGGGAGTGGTGTTGTTCAAACAATTACCTAAATATGCACTCTCTCTCAAGTAGATACATACTAAATAGGCACAGCTAATTGATGGCCATTCAATTAACTACAACAAGAACGTAGTTGAACAAATAGAGATGAACAATCAACCAAACTATATTAATATCACCATAAGTTTATCCCCCAACGGGTTCCACCAAAACCCTAGGTTAAGAAACTTAGCTACTCATATTCATAAGAACCAATTCTAAAATAACTTGCATAATTGAATTACAAAATAATAAGTAAAAGCTATGAAAATCAATGTTTGCTTCACTGAGTAGTAATCCACACGTTGTTCTTTTCTTCAATGGCTTCTCACCTTCAAGTTGTGTTTTTTGGGTCTATTTATATGTTGGGATAAACCCTAAACATGTAGGAGACTTCTATTCCAACCGGGAAACACTTAAAACTCTTTAAACTCGGAATTGACCAGACCTCGGGACCCAGGCATTTAGGCTCAAACTCCCCCTTAAAGCCAGGGTAGACCTGGCTTTAGGGCTCTAACGCCCCACTAACGCCAGGCTGACCCTGGCTTTAGGGGCCAAACAGCCCACTAACGTCCAGGTTGGCCTGGCCTTAAGGCCAAAATGCCCGGCTATAGCCCGGGTCACTCCTTTTCGACTCTTGATCGTATTTTCGACGTTCATGCATCCATTTAGCTCGGTTTCCATCTCCAATGCACCTACACATGAAATAGACTCCATTATGCACATAAAAAGTGTATTTTTATCATTAACACACATAAAATGTAAGGCATATAACTTGTTAAACCATGAATTCTAGCCACGCATCAGAGCATTCAATCTCACTGTCTCGCATTCCCAATCATCACGCTCAATATTTAGCACACTCAGTGATTCGGCACTGTGCAGGGCAGATCTAGCCCAAATATAAATGACAACTCGCGCATAGTCATTCAGTACTGTATATGGCCGATCCAGCCCATGGAAGATTCATCCCATATATATATATATATATATATACAATAACCGTCGCGCCCCTTTTTCTCGCAAAATCGAGTTTCGACACGTGACAACTCTTTTAAGGAGGTATTAAAAGAGGAGAGGCACCACCTAATGATTTCGAAAGTGCGTTAGGGCACCTATTTACAAATGAATCTGGTTTAACTGGTCAATGCCACCAAAGATCGAGTAAGGGCTCAAATTACCTCGAATAGAAGGTGTTAGGCATTCTTTGAGGTCCACAACTGTGGGTCCTGGTCGAACTTAAATTATATGGATTAGTCTATATGATCAAGTAAGCAAAGAGAGTACAAAATCTAAGAATTTTATTACAAAGAGATCTTGAACGGAAGGGTACAACTATTTTGATTCTAACAGAAAAGAAATAAAATTGGGGGGTGGGTGTGGGGGTCCTAAGTTTTTTGGCCTAAAGGATCACCCTGTGCAACATAAATAATATTTCATAACTCCTTTGAGATATAGTGTTACTCATATTATTCAGCGGGCACAAACTATCATCTCCTGCTACCCGATTACTATGTTAAAGTTGTTTACATAAGATCGCTCTAATTCAAATCTAAGTCGTGCCCTACACGTGCCTTACCCATCCCATGCCTATGGTCCAGGAGGTTTGGACCAATATTTGGATGGTTCTAGACCTTATATAGGTTGCTCAAAAATGTAAAAACTAGGCGACAAACAAAACATCTAAACACTTCAAATTTAAGCAGCAAGTGCAATGCAAACACATGTATCAATTAGGAATTGGCAGAATCCAGGATCTTAAACCTATAGACATGCTTTCTAGGCAATCAAAGCATGCAGGTGAATTTTAGATGCAGGATATTGCTTATAGATAGAATTATGCATGTATTACAAGCTAGTTATTGAAAGTTTTAAGTTACCAATCCTATATGCGTTATGCCTAGGTAATCTACGCTATTGGGTATAACAGAATCTGTTGGGAAGAGTCCCAGAATTTATCTATATTTTCAGTGACGCTTAGGAACAATGTTTAAGTAGTCGAGCAATTATTTCCTATAGGCAGGACCTCTAATAGTTGATGCTTAGAACTCATTTTATTGTTATACTTAGTCCTATAAACAATATATCTAGTGAACAATGCGATACAATAGAAAATGAAGTGATCAAATACTATAGGCATGATTTCTAGTGAACAATGTGATACAATAGCAAATAAAGTGATCAAAATCCTATAGGCATGATTTCTAGTGATTAGCTTAAGTGAATTGAAGTAAAATTCATTGACATTTTTTCCTATAGGCAGGTTTCTAATGCATTTGAAAGTAGTCATGCAAATTGAAGGAGTGCTCACTTCCTATAGGCATGCTATCTATAAACACGTAGCAGTAGACATAGCATTTGAACTAATGTTTAATGGTAGACAAGTAGTGTGTGTGCGCTTCTTTTAATGTCATGATCTCTACAGCAACACATATAACAAATACATTACCAAATCCTATAGTCATATTACTTACCCACTTTGCATGTAGATATTAGATTCTACCCATACTGTTTTTATTAACACCCCAATTGTTTATACAAAAAGGTTATTACAGGCCAAATAATGAGTAAAAAGTACAAATGTTACATAACAGTGGTAACAAGCCTACATCAGGCCCAAATAAAAAAAATACCCAGCATCATCTGGGCCTTCAATAACTCACACAATTCACCCAGGCCTCTAATATGGGCCATATCCATCACACAACTCCAGAATCCTTAAAGGAACCCAAAGTCAATTTATTCAACCATAACACTAAGTGTTGCATCACTTGAACTAACCAATTCAGGTACACATCAACAGCAAAAAAACAAGATGGAGTAGGGAGAAATAGGAGTAGTTTGTGATTTAGGGAATGAATAAGGACCAAACCCTAGTGTGTCAGAGTTCACAAGGGCCTCAATTGGACCCCGAGCAGTGCTCACACTAGTGAGGACAACAATAGATCCTAGGTAGCCTTGGCTTTCTGCCGGCTAAGTATGAGAAGTTCAGAATAACATAAGCAGCAAGTAAGTAGAATGGACAGTGATAGAGGGACAGAAGTTAGGGGATAAACTTATAACCTAAAGTTGACATAGCCAAGTTGAGCATACAGAATAGCCAGTCAAGCAGGTCATAGGATTTGTTCAGTAGAACTTCAACATTTAGCAAAGTAGCACATAACAAACACATATTGAGTTTAGGGGGAAGAACAGGTTTGCAAGGTTTGACAGAAGTTAACATTAACAGGTTGAGACCTAATAAGTCCAATTTATGCTAAGTATATATCTTAGTATCATAAGACAAACATGTTAACTCTCATCAGAAGGCAAGGCTGCATTAAAAATGACAAGAACACACATTATGACAGGCCAAGTAGTCACTGAAAGAACAGGGAGTTGAGACATACTGGGGACATATTAGCAGGGAAGAAAGATCAAATTTGAAGGAAAAGGTATTATAACAGATTAAAACACATTATGTATGCAAGACAAACATCACAGAGATTCAGTCCAGAGTGAAAAGTAAGCTCATGTTAAATAGCAGATGTAGGTATTCTGGCATTGACACAGTAGACTAATTACCTAAAGAAGGTCCAGAGTATGCTAGTATAGGTCCTGATGTTATGAAGCAGTCATGCTAATTTGGTAATAGGGCAACATTTAGACAGGAGAAAAGCATATTACAACTACTGGTGAATCAGGGAGGGGGTGAAACATGATAAAGGGCAAACTGATAGAGATCAGGGTCAAAACATGTTAGATAGGCAAGCTATTACCAATAAAACTTAGAATATGATGGGCAACGGGCTTGTGTCGTACAGTGGGTGTACATATTCATGCTTTTGAACTCAATCAACTAGTCGATTAAAAGGGGCACAAATTATGCAAGAGAGGCATATTCAGGTAACAAGATTGATAGAAAAAGACAAAATTAAACACCAGAAGATGCTAACAAGTGTAAGAGTCCCAAACAGTAATAATTTCTTACACATTGACTGGTCAAAATTGGACCAACTTTTTTAAATAGAAATTAAAAGGAAAATGATTTAATAAAATATCTAAATAGAAAATTTTAATTATGCAAATTAATACTTTAAACAATAATAGGAGACTATAAAAAATCTAAAATATTATTTTGACCCTAAATGAAATGGCATGGATTTCAGGAAGATGTATTTTAGCGGATCTATCTTTGATATGAGATATGTGGTATAGGCATAGAAGTAGTGCCTTAACTTTTAAGTTACCCATGTCAAAGCGCAGCAGGTGCGTTCCAGCAAAGTGTATTGTGCTACGCGGTGTGAACTTCTTACTTAGATAGTACATGGCCTGCTCATTTCTTCCCGTATTGTCGTGTTGTCCCAAGACACAGCCGAAAGCCCCATCTAGTACAGATAAATAGAGTAGCAGAGGTCTCCCAGGTTCTGGTGGGACCAGGACCGGTGGTTTGGATAAATATTCCTTGATCTTGTCAAAGGCTTTCTGGCACTCTTCATTCCAACTTGTTACAGCGTCTTTCTTTAACATTTTGAAAATCAGTTCACAGTCACAACTGATTGTGCTATGAAATGGCTGATGTAATTGAGACGACCTAAGAAACTCATCACATCTTTCTTGTTCTTTGGAGGTGGAAAATCTTGGATAGCCTTGACCTTTGACGGGTCTAGCTTAATTCCTCGGTGGCTGACGATGAACCTTAGCATCTTTCTAGCAAGGACTTCAAAGGCACACTTTTCGGGATTCAGTTTCAGATTGTACCTTCAAAGTGGATCAAAAACTTTCCTCAGATCCACTATGTGATTTGTGCCCTTTTTAGATTTGATGATGACGTCGTCCACATACACCTCTATCTCCTTGTATATCATGTCATGTAAAATGGATTTCATGGCCCTCATATAGGTGGTTCCAGCATTCTTTAGGTCAAACGACATCATTTTGTAGCAATACACTCCCCATGGTGTAATAAAGGTTGTCTTTTTGTTATCCTCTTCATCCATCCAGATCTGATGATATCCCGCGAAGCAATACACAAAAGATTGCAATTCATGCTTGGCACAGTTGTCGATCAGTATGTGTATATTGGGCAACGGGAAATTATCTGGGACTTGCTCTATTATAGTCTCGATAGTCGACACATACTATGACCTTCCCATCTTTCTTTGGAACTGGCACAATGTTAGCCAACTAGGTCGGATATTCAATCACTCTAAGAACCTTGTCTTTGATCTGCTTGGTGACTTCCTCTTTTATTTACAAACTCATATCTGGCTTGAACTTTCTGAGCTTCTGCTTTACCGGTGGACACATAGGGTCGGTAGGTAGTTTATGAGCCACTATGGACGTGCTCAAACCGGTCTTGTCATCGTAGCACCATGCCAAAATATCCTCATACTCTTTCAAGAACCGGATGTATGCTTCCTTTTCTGGCGGCAATAGATGAATGTTGACACGCGTTTCCTTGACTGTTTCGAAGTCTCCCAAATTAACTATTTCAGTCTCATCCAAGTTGGACTTAGGCTTGTTTTCCAAATTTTCCACTTCTCTGACAATTTCCTTGGGTATTATATCCTCTTGTAGATCCTCTAAATCACTATATGTATGTTTCGTTGTCTCGTTACATGTCACAGTCAGAGGTTCATCAGGATAAGTAATAATAATGCCAGAAACGTGACGGGCCCTTGATGGTGCAACAGTCCATTTTTTTAGAACGGCTCCCTTCTCCACTGTCTGAATAATAAGGCCTTCCTCCTCCTCCTCCTCAACTATCGCACTGTAATCCATGTCTTCATCATCTAGAAACAAATTCCTTATGCCAGCTAAAACTTCATCTTCTTCAGACCTCCACATCATGTCAGCTTGATGAAATGACTGCTTCAAATATGGTACTGGTTGCTCTAGAGGGTAATAAGGACCACGCCATGGTGGAGACCAATTCTGATACTCGTTCCATGTGTATTCGTACCCAAGACCAAAAGTCGTGCCATGCACTTTAACTGTATCGGTTTGGTGATCCCCTGGAGATTCTTGGAGAGACCCTTTCTGGGTTCATACCATGTCCATGACAATATACTTTCTATCTTACTACTCCTCCATTTGTCTTTCCTAATTGCATTGACGCGCTCGATGCGATGGTATGTTTATCCACCCAACTTCCTTCTATTCTCGATGACCGGAACAGTCTGATTGGTATAAATGGGATTACTTCCATGCCCATGGATGATCACTTCCTGATGGTTCCACTCAAACTTCACGGCCTGATGTAGAGTGGAAACGACGGCCCCAGCGGCATGTATCCAAGGTTGCCTCAACAATAGATTGTACGTAGCAGATATATCCAATAGTTGAAACTCACATCGAACCAGGTTGGGCCCATATGCAGGCTAAGATTGGTCTCCCCAATTGTGTCCCTTTGAGACTCATCAAAGGCTTTCACATTCATATTTCCTTCTCGTATCTCGTGCCGTCCCTTACCCAATCTTTTAAGAGTAATTATTGGACATATGTTGAGACATGAACCCCCATCTATCGTGACTCTGGCAATGAATTTGTCCTCAAACTGCACCGTGATATGCAGTGCCCTGTTGTGACTTAGCCCTTCTGGTGGAAGCTCGTCTTCATCAAAAGTGATCTTGTGGCTTTCCAACACTTTCCCTACCATGTTGGACATTTCTCCATTAGTGATGTTATTAGGTACATAAGCCTTATTGAACACCTTCATCAGGGCATTCCTATGTGCCTCGCAGTTTTGCAGCAATGACAAAATGGATATTTGAGCAGGGGTTTTATTCAGATGATCAACCACAAAATATTCTCTTGCTTGCACCTTTCTCCAAATATCGTCCGGGCCGGTCTCAATGACAGGTGGCTTAGAAGTAGCTTCTTTGCTTGTTCCTCCAAAATGCCCAGGTGTATATACCCTTCCGGTTCTGTTCATGCCTTGCGCTGCACCTATTTCTTCCATTTTTGCCTTTTCTTTCCTTCTTTCTTCTGCAACATAATCCCAAGGTATAGCATTAGACTTGAAATATGGCGTAGGTGCTACCATCACGGTGAAGGGTATTGTTACTTCAACCTTAAATGGAGTTGGTCTCAACTTCAATTGATGCCTGCATTTGTACTAAAATAGGTATGATAGTGACTGGAAATGTTTTAGGTTTATCCCCTTTATCGAATGAGTCCAAATTGACCCTTCCGAGTCCCATTCTTCATCAGTCTCTATCATGTTTACCCCTTCACCTCTGTGATCCGGGAGAGGATTGTTATGGACATTGGGTGCAGCCTCATTTGCCTATATGACTTTGGTGTCAATTAGTGTCTGAATCTTATCCTTCAAGATATGACACTCATCAATAGTACCACCCTTCATGCCTGAGTGATAGGCACATGTCTTATTCGGGTTAATCCACTAGGAAGAGTTTTCCATAGCAACAGCAGGAATGGGAGTGACATAACCAGCAGCCTTTAGCCTCTCGTACAGTTGGTCTATGGATTCCGCAGTTGGGGTGTATTGTCTGGGTGGTCTGCGATCAAAATTTGGTCTTGGTTTTTGGTAGTTTTGGCGAGCTGGTGGTGAGTGGTAGTATGCTGCTTGGGCGTTATAAGTGTGGTAGGTGGAGGCAGGTTGTTGGTATCTGGGAGGTGAAGGTTGATATGTGGGTGGGGGTGTTTGATATGCAAGAGGAGACGTTGGACCTTGGGCTACCATTACTGAACCTACTTCTTTTTTCTTGGAGATACTTCCTGACTGCAAGGCTTTATTTGTGGCTTGGAGTGCTTCAAAGTTTGTCACCATTTTGTTTTTTATTCCTTCTTCTATTCTTTCTCCCAACTTGATGATGTCAGAAAATTTATGGTTTTCATTAACCATCAATCTTTTGTAGTATTGCGGATCCGAAGCTCTGACGAAGAACTTATTCATCTATTCTTCTTCTAGTGTTGGCCTTACTTTTGCGGCTTCAGACCTCCACCGAGTAGCATACTCGCGAAAAGTTTCCGTTGGCTTCTTCTTGAGATTCTAAATGTAGAAAATGTCAGGTGTATTTTTTGTGTTAAACCTGAATTGATCCATTAAATCTGATGCCATGCTCATCCAATTAACCCACTTCTTCGGGTTCAGACTGATGTACCAATACAAGGCGTCTCCAGTGAGGCTCCTCATGAACAGATTCATACAGATCTATTCATCCTTGCCAACCCCTACAAGCTTGTCACAATACGTTCTCAAATGCACCTTCGGATCACTTGTTCTGTCGAACATTTTGAACTTGGGAGGTTTGTAACTCTCTGGTAGTTCTACATCTAGCTGAATACACAAATCCTCATAATTCAAACCCTTAATACCTTTTCCACCAACACTTTGAACTCTGCCAGTAAGCTTTTTGAGTTCTTCTGCCATGTTCTTGATGAGCAGGTCCTTCTCGACGGATTCGGGTATGTATAGGGTCTGTTGTGGTGTATGGGGTAAAGTTTCCACATATATGGGATTGCTTTGATGGACTCCAGGTTGTGGTGCATTTTGAGGAGTGTGGTAAATGGTTGTTTATGGATACTGAGTTGGATGGTGATGATGTTATGGAGGAGTAGGTACTGGTGGAGGATTATGGTTTTGAGGAGGCGTGGCGTATTGATGAGGCGCGGGAGGATTTTTCTGATTTTGGTTTTGTGTGTTCTGGGGAGGTGTCGGGTTTTGGGAGTTTGTGTTTTGTTGGTTGATGTCGGGGATGTTTAGGGTGAGGGAAAGGGTTTCCAAGTTCTGGACCTGCTCAAGCTCCCCTTGTAGCTCCAATATTTTCTGTTCCAAATGTAGGACCAAATTATTCTGTGCTGGAGTACTCTGACCGTCTGAAGTTTCAATGTTCTCTGCATGGGTAGCATTGTCTTTTATAATACCACTCATATATCCATTTTCACATTTCCTTTGTTCTTTGGATCACTTGGTGGAGGAGGAGGTGGAGGACCTCTGGGTCTGGTGTGATATGCTAACAATGCCAGTACGCGCGAACCAACCTTGGGGAATGGGAATAAACAAAAGAAAAGAAAAACAACAAGGTAATCAAGTTAGTAAGGAGTATTAAAATGATGTTTGAGATATTTAACATCTATTTAATAAATTTACGTCCTAATTTGAGGGACCTCGTTGTGCCCGAGGTAGGCCTAAGCGACACATAGACTTGGAGAAGATTTATGTCAATGATTGCGCCATTTCATTAGTGCGAAAAATGAACCAAATCCTTACTAAAACGACAATAATGAGAAATGTCACTAATGACATTTTCCTTACTACAATCAAAATCTAAACGAATCTAGAAAGCAATAAAGACATTGTTTCCTAATCTACTTGGCCCCAGAAGGACCTTCTTCATGCTTGGCCTTCTTGGATCCGTCGATCAGGTTCCCCAGGTCGCGCATATCCAATAGTAGGTAAGCCCATGCTAGATGCCTTCCTTCATTGCCTCCTGTATTCTGACAATCCGAGTCTCTTTCTCATCTTCCCCTCAAGTTCCATTATCCCTTTCTCCAAATATTTCAATCTCTCTGTTGATTTAGTAGCAATTTCCTTTAATTCGTCGATCGCTTCCATATCCACTTTATGTTGTTCCAAATGCCTAGCTTCAGACTCAAAGACCGTCTTGCACAGCATCCTATACTTGACTTGTGCTTCAGCAATGCCATCTATAACCCTATTTTTCAGATTAATCCTTGGCTTGACATCCCCCGCTATATCATCTACCATCCATGATGGGTAGAAGTAGACATAGCCGGTATGATACCTTTCTAGCTCGATAGTATATTTCTCCATAATGACCTTTTGATTTCACATATGTTGTGCCTCAAACTTGAATGGAATGATGTTTCCTTTAAAATATGCTTTGTACTGGACAATGTTGGAAACGTGAGGTATAACTCGTTTCCTTCCCGCTTGCCTCATTACCCTTATAGGAGCATAAGGATAGATTCCTCTTAACCCAATCAGCACTAGATGAGTAGTTTCTCTTGATCTGATGATGAACTCACTGCTAGGGAACCATTCAAACATCCACTGTACCTTTTCATCAGTTAGATTGCCCAGCTCACAGCACTTCCAGGTTGCGCAAACCTATCGGGGTTAAATGTCATTCTCTTTAGGTGATGGTAGGCTATGTAGTCATTCAATGGTCGTCACAGAAGCTCTTGACGATATTGACCTCTCTGGAAATGTTCTGATAATCAAACATGCATCAACATATTACAGCCCTCGAAGTGTCTGTACCCCTGCTTGCATCGATCTAGAGCGCGGTACATTTCGGCCAAGATCATGGGGATGATAGTGTAAGTTTGTCCCTCTATTCCTTCCATTAGATTCCTAGCGACCATGTCTAAGAGAGTGTGAATCCTTCCCCCTTTTATCGGAAATATCAGCAACCCCAAGAAACAAACAATGAACACAAAAACTCGGCGGTGTGTCCAACCCAAGGAAATGATGGCAAGTTCATCATGATGAAGGAGATATGACTATCTATGCCCATAAAATTCATAAAGGAATTCAAACGGGATCTATGAATTCTTTAGACAGAGTAACTCATCATTTTTCTTGAAACCCATCAATTTCAAAAAATCGTGGGGAGTGCGATTTTCTGGTACTAATAAACCCGGACTATCCCATGGCAACTTAGAGAAGCCTCCTATTTCTTCTAAGATAGGAGTTATTTCTATGTCATCAAAGCGGAAGACGGCTCTTTTCTCATCCAAAAACATAGTGGCGTCCTCAATCAATGCCCCAGTTGGCCGAATGTCCAATAAGGACGGTAAATTACCAAGGACCCTTTTCACATGATTCTTTTCACTAGGTGAGAGGTTCTTCCACCAATCAAGAAGCAAATATAGGATGTTTGAACCATGCCAAACCTGGGGACTTCGTGCTTCATTTTCTGCAAAAAAAATAGAGTTAGCCCCTTCCCCCTTCGGATCTGACTATTTACACATTAATGATCAACATACCGGCATGTTTTCTCCAAGTAATGCACATAACGTGATGGTGTCCATTGGGATTGTGGAAATCCCGTGGGACTTTGGACAAGTCTTATCTTAGTAGATTATCACGTGGACAACGTTCTAACTCATACTAGGTTTGACATGATACATGCACAATTGATATTGGAGTGAGGTTTCTAGAAGGGTCTAGACTGGTATTCTCAAGTGGACAACTTGAGAGGAAAAGGCACGGAATCATTGACTGCACCGTTATCGAATAGTTGACCGCAAATAAGCCTTTCCAATTTAAAAGGGTAATTTTGGAAGAGCGCGGACACTCATCAAGTGACACTATGTTATTAATCGGGCACGAGTGGAATATGATGTGGAGCATGCTTTATGCAAAGATAATAACATGTTTCCATATATGTGAAAGCAATAAATGCAGTATTAAGGCAAAAAAACATAAAAAATAAAGACAAAAGAAGAAGTTAGTTCATGGAATATAGGGAATGTAATAAAGTAAGCAAGGGAGTAGGGGTGGGAGAAACATGATGTGGCAATATTTACACAAATGATGAGCAGTTTAGAGCAGATAGGAAAGAAATATGCATGTTATAACAAATTTAATCAAGGAAAGGCGGAGAAGGGAAAGGATTTGCATATTCCAATGAATTTAAATGAGTAAAGGGAAAATGGGAGAGTGTTGTGCATCTAACAACGGATTAGACAAATAGAGTAGAATGGAAGAGGGATGTTCATGTAGTAGAAAATAAAACGAAAAAGGGAAGCGTGTTTATATCAAAGAAAACTAATCCCTATAATCCAAATTCGCTATGGTAAGAGCATAAGTGTAAATATCCAGCAGAGTTGTCATGCTGTCGCGCCCTTTTTTCTCGCGAAATCAGGTTTCGACATGTGACAACTCTTTTAAGGAGGTATTAAAAGAGGAGAGTTGCCATCTAACCATTTTTAAGGTGCGTTAGGGCACCTATTTGCAAATGACTCTGGTTTAACTAGTCAACGCCACCAAAGATCGGGTAAGGGATCAATTTACCTCGAAGAGAGGGTGTTAGGCATTCTTCGAGGTCCACAACTGTGGGTCCCGGCCGAACTTAAATTATATGGATTAGTCTATGTGATCAAGTAAGTAAAGAGAGTACAAAAGCTAAGAATTTTATTACAAAGAGATCTTGAACATAGGGATACAACTATTTTGATTCTAATACAAAAACAAAATGGGGGGGGGGGGGGGNCTTGCAACATAACTAATACTTCGTAAGTCCCTTGAGATAGGGTGTTACTCATATTATTCAGTGGGTACAGACTATCATCTCCCGCTACCCGATTAATATGTTAAAGTTATATACCTAAGAGCGCTCTAATTCAATTATAAGTCATTCTCTACGCGTGCCTTACCCGTCACATGCCTATGGTCCATGAGGTTTTGGACCTCTATTTGGATGGTTCTAGACCTTATCTAGGCTGCTCGAAAATGTAAAAACTAGGCGACAAACAAAACATCTAAAGACTTCAAATAGAAGAAATTAAAGTCTCACATTGACCTCCACACTTAAGCAACAAGTGCATGCAAACACATGTATCAATTAGGAATTGGCAAAATCCAGGATCTTAAACCTATAGACATGCTTTCTAGGCGATCAAAGCATGCATGTGAATTTCAGATGCAGGATATTGCTTATAGACAGAATTATGCAGGTATTACAAGCTGGTTATTGAATGTTTTGAGTTAACAATCCTATATGTGTGATGCCTAGGTAATCTACGTAGTTGGGTATAACAGAATCTGCTGGGAAGAGTCCCAGAATTATCTAGATTTTTAGTGACACTCAGGAGCAGTGTTTAAGTAGTCGAGAAACTATTTCCTATAGGCGGGATCTCTAATAGTTGATGCTTAGAACTCATTTTACTATTATACTTAGTCCTATAAAAAGGATTACTAGTGAACAATACGATACACTAGCAAATGAAGTGATCAAATAGGCATGATTTCTAGTGAACAATGCGATACAATAGCAATTGAAGTGATCAAAATCCTAGAGGTATGATTTCTAGTGATTAGCTTAAGTGAATTGAAGGAAAATTCATTGACATTTGTTCCTATAGGCAAGTTTCTAATGCATTTGAAAGTAGTCATGCAAATTGAAGGAGTGCTCACTTCCTATAGGCATGTTGTCTATAAACACGTAGCAGTAGACATAGCATTTGAACTCATGTTTAATGGTAGACAAGTAGTGTGTGTGCGTGCTTCTTCTAATGTCATGATCTCCGCAGTGCACATGTAATCGAACAACACATATAACAAATACATTACCAAATCCTATAGGCATATTACCTACCCACTGTGCATATAGATATTAGATTATACCCATTACCTATTGTACTAACACCCAAATTGTTTATACAAAAAAAGTTATTACAGGCCCAATATGAGTAAAAGTACAAATGTTACATAACAGTGATAACAGGCCTACAGCAGGCCCAAATAAAAAAATACCCACCATCACCTAGGCCTTCAATAACTATCACACAGTGCACCCAGGCCTCTAATATGGGCCATATCCGTCACACAAATCCAGAATCCTTATAGGAACCCAAAGTCAATTTATTCAACCATAGCACCAAGCGTTGCATCACTTGAACCAACCAATTCAGGTACACAACAAAAAACAAGATGGAGTAGGGAAAAATAGGAATAGTTTGTGATTTAGGAAATGACTAAGGACCAAACCCTAGTATGTCAGAGTTCACAAGGGCCTCAATTGGACCCCGAGCAATGCTCACACTAGGGAGGCCAACAATATATCCTAGGTAGCCTTGGCTTTCAACCGGCTAAGACTGAGAAGTTCAGAATAGCATAAGCAGCAAGTAAGCAGGATGGAAAGTGATAGAGGGACAGAAGTTAGGGGATACACGTATAATCTAAAGTAGACATAGCCAAGTTGAGCATACAGAATAGCCTACCAAGCAGGTCATGAGATTTGTTCAGTAGAACTTCAACATTTAGCAAAGTAGCACATAACAAACATATTGAGAGAGTTAGGGGAAAGAACAGGTTTGCAAGGTTTGACAGAAGTTAACACTAACAGGTTGAGACCTAAGAAGTCCAATTTATGGTAAGTATACATCTTAGTATCATAAGACAAACGTGTTAACTCTCATTAGAAGGCAAGGCTGCATTGAAACATGATAGGAACACACATTATGACAAGCCAAGTAATCACTGAAGGAACAGGGATTTAAGACATACTGGGGGCATATAAGGAGGGAATAAAGATCACAGTTGAGGGAAAAGGTCTTATAACAGATTAAAACACATTATGTATGCAAGACAAACATCACAGAGATTCAGTCCAGAGTTAAAAGTCATGTTAAATAGCACATGTAGGTATTCTGGCATTGACACAATAGACTAATTACCTAAAGAAGGTCCAGAGTATGCTAAGTGTAGGTCCTGATGTTATGAAGCAGTCATGCTAATTTGGCAATATGGCAGCATTTAGACATGAGAAAAGCATATTACAACTACTGGTGAATCAGGGAGGGGGTGAAACATGCTAAAGGGCATACTGATCGAGAGATGGGTCAAAACATGTTAGATAGACAAGCTATTACCACAAAAAACTCAGAATATGATGGGCAACAGGTTTGTGACATAAAGTGGGTGTACATATTCATGCTTTTGAACTCAATCAACTAGTCGATTAAAAGGGGCACAAATTATGCAAGGGAGGCATATTCAGGTAACAAGATTGATAGCAAAAGACAAAATTAAACACCAGAAGATGCTAACAAGTGTAAGAGTCCCAAACAGTAATAATTTCTAACACATTGACTGGTCAGAACTTAATAGAACTAGGTTTAGCCATGCTTAAAATTAAAAGTTAAAGAGACCTAAAGGATTGAAGAAAGCAAACAGAATTACACACAAAAAAATAATCCAGAAAACAGACTGAACTGACCAACTTCAGGAGTGAAAATGTTTGCAAACCATAGATATCTAGGAATGAAATTACAAAGTATAGTGACTCACCGGTTAAGCGAAGAACTGTGAAGAATAAATTTCCACAGAAAACCCAAAATCCCTAATGCATCAACGTTCCCAAGAGCTTCGATGAACTCAGGGTAATGCTCGCACTAAGAACAGGTAACAAGATGTTAATGGCCTTGGCTTTCAGCCAGCCAGTACAGAATACCAAGCAAGAGAGTAGCAAAAACCCCAAATTTTGGTGAAGGAATTGATTTCAAAATCTGTCCCAGAAGGGAAATATGAGAGGGTTTATATAGTATTCAAAATCCAACAAGCATACAAGGAAACAGAGTAAATTAACAACAAAGAAGGAAAAAAACATGCAAATCAATTTGAAATCAATTTAAGAGAGAAAATCTGGTAAACCCTAGTTTTTAGGGATTCTGTAAATCAGCAAAACCTAAACAAAATCGGACTCACACAGTGTAGAATCGAACGTGTGTAGACTAAATATGATCCGGATTCAAGATATAGGAATCAATCGGATAGAATCGGAGAAGTAGTAATTTCCATGTTTAGGCAAGTACTAGGTGACACCATGGAGAATCAACCAGTAGCGGAGGCACACAAATATGGAAAGTAAATGAGAGGAGAATCCCATTAGAAGAGGGATTGGGAGAGGGGTGTAGAGGGTGGAGGCGATTAGGGTTCTTCAGGGAGAGAAGGGGAGTCTTAGGGCGGCGGGTGAGAGGGGGATGGGATTAGGGTTTGGGGTTAGGTAATTTAAAAGGGGGATTGGTGTGGATAAGATCAACGGCCAGGATTTTAAAAGGGGGGTTGGGTCGGGTTAGTTTGGCGGGTCGCAATCGATGTGGGCTAGGGTTATTGGGTTAGTGTATTGGGCTTGTTTGGTTCGAAAAATTAACTCAAAATTGGGCTAGATTTTTTAAATAGAAATTATAAGGAAAATGATTTAATAAAATAGCTAAATAAATATATATAAATGCTACTTATGAAAATTAATACTTTACACAATAATAGGAGACTATAAAAAATCTAAATATGATTTTGACCCTAAATGAAATGTCAATTGCAATAAGAAAGCAAAATATAGGATATTATTGTAACTTTATGTGGATAGCCTAAATATAATTATAATTATATAAAAATGGGGTGAAAATATTTCAAAAAATTATATTAGGGATGAAAATAATAATTTAAAGTGATTAATTCATTGTGAATAATTTAAAAGAGTAATTACTAAACTTTTATGTAAATTAATGCAAGGAAAAATTAATTTAAAAGCTTTAAAACTATGGAAAATTATAAGAAATGCTTGTATAAATCCTGTAAATTAATAATAATGCAAAAAATAATATATTGAAAGTAATTTGAAAAATATATGAGGGCAAAATTGGGTATCAACAATAACTGACATTCAGTCACTCAGTATAATATAGGGCCAATCCAACCCAAGGAAGATCCATCCCTCAATATAAATAATTAGGCAAGATACATCCCTCAATATAAATAATTAGTCAAGATCCATGCCTAGGTAATATACATCCCTCAATATAATATCAATTTCTCTCACTGCGGGAGGTGTAGGCTTCGGAGGGGATCCTTAAGCCCAAGCGCTATAATAAGTCAATCTGGCCTGTTACGGCGTGCAGCCGAATCCCATAATAATAAATCCTTTAAGGCCTGCTACGGCGTGCAACCCCGATCCATATAATAATAACATTTATAAATCCAATATGGCATGTTGTGGCGTGCAACCCGATCCCATAAATATCCTCATAATCAGGCCCTCGGCCTCACTCAGTCACCAATCTCTCCAATCTCTCGGGCTCACAATGTCATGAAACTATCACAAAATGATGACATTGGTTACACTTTATTTTATTAGCATTTATTTCACCACATTTGATCTTATAATTGATTATACTTTATTTTATTAAATTTCTCATCTCTTACCTATTTAATAATTAAAAATCAACTATTTTAAAATGTTAAAAGAATAGATACTTGGTTAGTTCACCGTTGGCTTGCCTAGTGGTGACATTGGGCGCCATCACGACCTATTGGGAAATTGCATCGTGATAGTTGAACTATTCTTGTTGAGACTTTTATTTCCCTGTTGTTCCTTTCTTTGCGAGTTCGTTTCTCTGTTTCTTTATGTTCAAAAGTTTTTGTGTTGATTTACTTGTCATATTCTCGTGTTATAGTTGTTGTGGTTGTCGTATTCAGTGTTGTTTTGCTGAGGGCTATGCATGGTTGTGATATTGAAATTTTTTTGAGGAAATATTGTGGCATATGGGCACATATTGTGAAAGTCATTTATTTGAGTTGTTATGTTTTTGGCATGCATATTTTGTCGACAGAATTGTTATGTTGTTTGCACGAGGTTTCTGTTGTGCGATTGTTATTGTGTTTGCACGAGGTTTCTACCGTATGGTTGTTATTTTGTTTGAACGAGGTTTATGTCATGCGGTTATTATTGTTGCACGAGGTTTCTGTCGTGTTGTTGTTATTATTGATACGCATGGGTTGGTATAGGATCTGGGTGTTGAAATGCATACGGTGAGATAAAGTGGGCTTGAAACGCGTGGCTAGTAGGGAATTACTAGAAGCCATGCGGTGTGATAAGGTGGGCTAAAGTCGGGATGTTATTTCAGGAAAATGATTTTCAAAACTAAATATAAAGGCTTCCTCAGTGATATAAAGAAAGTTGTGATTCATTTTACGATTTGAGACTACGAGGCGGTACCTTGGGAGGGCTCTTTTTGTCGGTCATTTCCCCTTTTATGTGTGTTTGTCTTGGATTATTGTTTTTCTTAGCATACTACTAATTGTTTTCCTCTAATTTGCACTCTTTGCTCAGTTCTATGTAGCTAATCTTGTTGTGTTGGTAGCTGTTTCAAACATCATTGCTGCTTTTATTACATTGTACATTTCATGGTGATCATTTCTTATGTGTCATTCATTGTCTTTACTCCTATTTGTTGACTGGAAATGTGGTAGAACACTTGCACAAGCATACACTTAGTTAAATCACCCATATCTATTTCAAAAGGTGAATCCTAACGTCATTAACCATTATACGTACTCTTGTCTACTTGTATTCTATATGAAGAATGTTCTATTGGCATGTGAGTCGTCAGTGCGGATATGAGTTGTAATATGGGCACAAGGTTCCAAGTGATTAGCGTTCAAGAATTGGGACATGTGAGCTGTAATTATGAGGTTCAGTACCTCGTGGAAATGCTTGAACAAATCTTGTGCGGAAGCGGTTATTCTTATTGAGTTGTTGCTGGTTTTTCCTTTACTTTGATGTCACCAGACTTAGATTACGTCAAGCTTAGTCTACAGCATTATACCCGACAGCTTCCTGTTAAATATTGGTGTCCCGCTGCAAGTATTGTTTGGTATTCCTTATCCTGCTTAGTTGTAGATTAATATTGTTTTTTTCTGTTAGTTCACCGTCACACTTGTTCAGGTTGTTTGGTCCGTTAGGTGTCTTGACTATCCCTCGTCACTACTCCATTGGGGTTAGCCTTGATACTTACTGGGTACCGCAGTGGTGTACTCATACTACGCTTCTGCACATTTTTGTGTAGATCCAGGTGCCACGGTTGTTGTTGATTATTAGCTGGATGGTCGAGCCGTTGAGACTCAAGGTAAACCTGATGTCACGTTTGGACCTTAGAGTCACCTTTTGATATTTTCGTTGTACTGTTTAATTCCATTCTGAACAGTTGCATTTAGGAATTTTCTAGCAGACTTAGTAGGTTTATGACTTGTACTATCGATTTTGGAAATTGTAATTTGTATAAGATTTTATGTATCTCGTAATTTTTCATTTGATGGTTGAATTCTTCTATTTATATAGTAAGTGTTAGGTTTATCTAGTCTTAGAAATTAGGTGTCATCACGATATTCTACCAGAGGAAAATTGGTGACTGATTTTATTGTTAAAGTCTGAGATTGAAACTTTGTTCAATATTTCTAAATATCTAAAATAATTTGTAACTTTAATAAAGTAATTGATGCTTAGGATTTCTTTTAAAGAAGTTTGTGATTTGCACTTGTAAGGTAAATGTGTTGTAGCCTACTTATAAAGAAGCATTGTTAAATATTTTTAAAAATGTTCTTCCTATTTCTAATAAGTGATGCACTTGACTATTATTTCACTTTGATTTGAAGTGTCAATGGACTAGAGAAATCTTTTAGTAAAGCACCAAAAATAAGTTTGATATCTCCAAATCAACCTAACCAAGAAGAAACTTTAGACCAATCAGAAGTATTGTAGCATTCACCTCAAAGACAAGAACTTGATTTAAATACGCTAAATCACCATCTAGCTGAAAGGATTCCAATTTTAAATTATTATGGAAACCTTTGTGATGAAATAAGGAGGAAATTCTTTCGAACTGGTCCTTGCCAACCTCGGAATCATGACTTCCCTCAATCTAATTTTTTTGGATCAATGCATCGTTTCATTTCTAAATGGTTTAATGATTATTATGACTGGTTGGAGAATAGTGTGAGTACAGATGCAACATATTATTTACCTTGTTATTTGTTTAAAGGTGATAATATTCATCAAGGTGGAGGTGATGTATTTTTAAGTAAATGGCTCAAAATTGGCATAATATCAAAGATAACTTTTTAGAGAACATTGGTGGTCCCAATAGCGTTCATAATCAAGCAATAAGAAATTGTGAAGATCTAGTGCAACGACAACAGTCCATTTATGTTGCATTAGACAAACAATCTGATCAACTGAAACATGAATATTGTCTTTGCTTAAATGTTTCAATTGATGTGGTAAGACATCTCTTGAATCAAGGATTGGCACTCACTAATCACGATGAAAGTGATCATCAATGAGCAGGGGTAATTTTTGTCACGTCCCAAAAACCCTCCGAAGGAGCCATGATGGTACCTAGTTTTTAAAACTAGGTAAGCCTAACACATACCGAAAAGATAACAGATTCTACTAAACAACTATTGAACATGAACCAGAAATTCAGAATAAACCAATAGTCTCAGCATGATACAATATCCCAAAATTGGTAGTACAAGTCATAAGCCTTTCTAGAAGTACATTTGAATAATGAATACATCACTGTTCCGGAATACAGGGAAACAATGAAAATAAATACAATAGAAGGTGACTTCGGAGCCTGCAAAAGTCTGGCATGTGTACCTTGAAGTCTCCAGCCACATCAAGCATAAGTTTCAAAACCGACTCAATCCGAAGTACCTGGCTTTGCACAAAAAAAATATGCAGAAGTGTAGCATGAGTACACCACGGTGGTACCCAGTAAGTATCAAATCTAACCTCGGTAGAATAGTGACGAGGCCAGGTCAAGACACTCAGTGAACATCTAAACCTGTGCAGGATATGACATAAAGCTAACAAGAAACGAATATTAAAGAAATGCCAATAGCAAATAGAATTCAGACTACAAACAGTAGTAACGATAAGGGAAACACGAATGGCGACGAGAAATAACCAAGTAATTAAACAACAATACAATTGGGGTACAAATAAGAGTAAATGTGCTCAAGTAGGGAAAATGATGTCAACTCAACCAATCAAATCGTTTCTAATACAAGATCCTAATAATCCCAATTCCCTAAATATCATACCGTAAATCACATCTTTCAAACCTTTAACACCTACAGCACCTTGTGCCCACATCTTTCCCTCACACTTTGCACGACAAAATCCACGTGCTACTCCGTACATAATATCCGTGATAAATTCTAATTAGGATGTTCAAAAGACTTTATGTATATATCGAAAAGTAAAACTACAGCTTCTGAACCAAATAGGAAATCAATGAGAAAAATGAGTTTAGTTTGGAAATCAATTGGGTAATGAAAATAACCTTTTCAAATAATTACAACATTGGATAGCTACTGGATTAAATATAGAACTTATTAAATTATAATATAATAACAATTCCTTTTTAAGTAAAATAAAAAACCTCATACAGGCCAAGGAGAATAAATTGAGAAATCAATTGAAGTAAAATATGACAACTAGTAGAAATGATAAGTATCGAAATAAACAACGGATTTTAACTTAAAAGTTACACAAGGCAGCATGACATTAATTCTTTTATTTATTTAGAATCACTACATTACTAACAATTCGACAGGACAGGAGGCAATGACTCAATGTAGTAAATTCACCTAGAAAAATAATTTACCAGAATAATAGTATTTGGAAAAAGAACTCAGGAAATGACGGCAAGGTGCTAAGAAATCAATGACAATAACTCAGTTCTCGGAAAACAATAAAGAACCGGGAATACAAAATCTCAGAGTCTCGTACGAAAGAATCGAAACCAATGCAACGGAACAGGGAATACAAAACACAAAATATGTTGCGACGTGCAACCCGATCGCACAATATAATATCAATATCATAATTCACCCTTATTCCACCATATCAATTCACCCTTATTTCACCTGTTGCGGCGTGCAACTCGATTACACCGTACAATATCAATAGCATGCCAATAAACAAAATACGTTGCGGGGCGCAACCCGATCGTACCATATAATATCAATATCATAATTCACCATTATTTCCCCATAACAGTCCCCCCTTATTTCACTCATTGCAGCGTGCAACCCGATCCCACTGTGTAATAGCAATATCACAATATAAATATCCTCCCTTATTTCATATGTTGCGGCGTGCAACCCGATCCCCCTTACAATTATTTAAATCAACAACAATGTAATAACTCCATTTATAAGAATTTCTACCATCAAGGGTATCAGTACACAACAACAAAGGAACAACATAAAACCCGGAGAAAACACAACAACTTTACAAAAATGACAGGGCAGATAAGGTACGTGATAACTAAGTATGCAATCACAACAATTAGGACATGTAGCAGATAAGTACAAGACATAGAAAAATACAATAAGGCAATAACTTCAACTACGGCATATAAGGCCAAATAACGAGTAAAAAGTACAGTACGTGCTAACAGCATCAAATAATGCATGTAAGAGTAGACTAACAACGAGGTACCACATGTCATGACAATTCAATTAAAGTCATGGAAAGACACTAGACAATATAAACCGGTCAGATACCACATATAGATCGTGTACCTATTCTTCACCTTGCGTACACAGTTTTCACATAACAAGATAGCACAATTAACTCAATTCCTAAGGGGTAATTTCCCCCACACAAAATTAGCAAAGACATTTACCTCAATTCGACCATATCAATACTCAAATTAGCTTTTCTTTTATAATATCACCTCTGCTCGTCTCAATCTAGCCAAAGACGACTTAAATACATCAAACAATGCAAGAGAAAACAACTTTAATTAATAAAGATATGATCTTTATACAAGTTGCAAAAAGTCAACAAAAGTCAACCCCCCGGGCCCGCACCTCGGAAGCCAATGAAATTTAAAAAACCTGAACACCCATTCCGATACGAATTCAACCATACCAAAATTATCAATTTCCGAAATCAATTCGTCCTTCAAATCACCATTTTTCATTTTGAAAGATTTTTACAATTTTCCCCAAATTTTCCTTTAGATTTTCATGAATTTGATGTTAAATTTAATGTATAATCACAAAATAAAATTGAAAATTGATTAGAGGTACTTACCTTATGATTTGGTATGAAAATCCTTCCACAAAATCGCCTCCCATCGAGGCTAGGGTTCAAAACATGATAAAATGAAGCGAAGTCCCGAAATGAAAATCTTAATACCTGCCTCAATGTCGCATTTGTGACATCAGGATCGCAAATACGACGAAATTATCACAAAAGCGAGAGCTGGCCACCTCTGTCAAAGTCGCAAATGCGACATAAGACTTGCAAATGCGAGCTTAGAGTTTTCGCAAAAGCGACTGCTTGTGTCGCAAATGCGGAGCGGCCTAATTGCAAATGCGATGAAATGGTTCGCAAATGCGAGCTCTCCTGCCCAGCCCATTTTTGCAAATGCGAGAATGACCTCACAAATGTGATGAAAACCTCGCAAATGCGAGAACAGAAACACCAGCACAATTGAACCTTCTTCCAACACTCCGAGATGCGTATAAAACTCATCCGAGCCCTCGGGGATCTAAACCAAACACCATCACAAGTATTAAAACATAACACGAACTCGCTCGCGTAATTTGAACAACAAAATAACCTGTAGAATCACGAATCAGACACCAAAACATATGAAAATTACAATGAACTTCAAGAATTTCTAGAATCGCAACCGAGCAACCGAACTATATCAAATCAACTCCAAATGACACCAAACTTTGCAGGCAAGTCTCAAATTACAAAACGGGCCTATTCCAAGTTCTAAAACTACAATCTAGACTCGATAGCTTTAAAGTCAACCCATGGACAAACTTAAGAAAATTTTAAACCTTTAAATTGCCAACTTCCATTAAATATTGTCGAAACCTTTTAGAAATATCCAAATGAAATTTTGGGTATGTGCCGTGGTCCAAAACCACTATCCGGACCTACGGGAACCGTCAAAACTTCGATCTGAGGTCAAATACTTAAAATTCAAACCTTGGTCAATTCCTTCAACTTCGAGCTTCTCAAATGAGAGTCACTCCTAAAAAGCCTTTCCGAACCTCTCGAAAACTCGGACCGATGATACATGAAAGTCATAATACTCTGTGTGAAGATACTCATAACCTCAAGCTACCGATCCGGGCGTAATTTCTCAAAATGACCAGTTTGGTTGTTATAATTTACTTGAAGTTCTTTCATGGTATCGAGTTAGATGTGAAAAGAATAAGCCTTTGTGTTGCAGAATGCTCCAAAAAATAATATAATGAATTCTCCAGACACCCAAAAAGAAATTTTGACTGTGTGTGAAATAGAAAAAACTAAGGCTATAATAAATTATGTATATGGTGATTACTTTTCTCTATTAGTCGATGAATCTTTTGATGTGTCATGCAAAAAGAAAATGACTATTGTTTTACGATATGATGATATAAAGGGATATGTGATGGAAGTATTTATTGGACTTTTTTGTCCTGATACTAGTACTTTATCACTAAAGAAAACAATGATTGACGTACTTGCTCATCATTCATTAAGTTTATATTTTGTATGTGACAATGTTATGACGGAGCAAGCAATATTCAAGGTGATATTAATGGTCTTAAAATATTGATTAGACAAGAAAGTGGATCGGCTCATTCTCTTCATTTTTTTGCTCATCAACTTCAATTAACTTTTGTAGTGGTTTCAAAAAAATGCGTTCAAGTATGAGAACTTGTGTTGTTGGTTTCAAATATTTTGAATGTGTTGGGAGCTTCTTTTAAACATATGGATGAACTTTGATAATCTAAAAAAGGAAAACTTCAAGAGGCATTAGATAAGGGAGCTAAAAATGGGGATATGCTTGAATCTAGAGCTCGGTCTTGTTAAAGCTGGTGATACTCGTTGGGGATCTCATTACAAGTCATTTGAAAATGTTATACTTTTGTTTGACTCTATTGTTGATGTACTTTATACCCTTATTAAAGATGAAAGAACTTTAGATGAAATAGCTAAGACATTAGGATATTTTAGAAGTTGCCAAACGTTTGAGGTTGCTTTTATGTTGCATTTGATGAAAGATATTTTGAGAATCGTATATGATCAAAATATATCACTCCTGAAAAAAGAGCAGGATATTGCTAATGCCATGATACTTGTTGAAGAAGCAAAAAATAAACTTCAGACATTAAGAGTTGATAGATAGGATCCGCTTAAAGATAAGGTATCAACATTTTGTATCAAGCATGATATTCTAATACTCAATTTTGATGAGCCCTAGCTAACTTTGGAAATCACGACCTAAAGTTGTTGGTCATACTATTTTATATTAATATCGTGTGGATGTATTTTATAAGATTATTGATTGGCAACTTCAAGAACTTAATGACTGTTTCAATGAGGAGACAAATTATTTGTTTCATGGAGTAGCTTGCTTGAACCCAGTTGATTCATTTTCTAATTTTAACATCAGGAAGATAGTGAAAATGACTAAATTATATCCTATGACTTCGATGAATTTAGTTTGGGTGTCCTTCAGAATCAACTTGTTAATTATATTATTGATGTATGTGATTTGATAAAAGATTCTCAAATTTAAGTGGACTTGGTGGACTTTCAATAAAACTTGTTGGAACAAAGAAAGATATTACTTATCCTCTTGTATTCTGCTTGGTGAAATTTTCTTTGCTTCTGCTAGTTGCCACGGCAATCGTTGAAAGAGCTTTTTCTGTGATGAAGTTTATGCGGAATCGAATGGATGATGAATTTTTAGATGGTTACATAGTGCCTTATGTAGAAGAAAAAATATATTTTGTACTACTTCTCATGAGTCTATTATAAAAATATTTTAAGAGATGAAACCTCGTCGAATATAATTGTAATAGTATGTTGGATTATGCTTTCACTAGTATTATTTTTTGTTGATTTCTTTATATTAGTTTTCATTTATACAATTAATAATTAGATTACAAGTATTTTTATTATTTAGCAAAATATTGCGTATTTTATTTTAAAAGTTTTCAATGCACTCATTCTTTGATATTTTTTAATTTACTTACCCAAAGTTTGAATACCCTTCGTGAAATTCTTGGCTACGCCATTGAAGGGATTTGAGTATTATTTTTATGAGCGTTACAGATAGTTTTCTTCAGAGAATCGCTGAATAAACTTCTGCAGCAGTGGCATGGAAGAAGCTGGAAAGTCTGTAGTCTAAGAAATCAATGATAAACCACCTCTACCTGCAAAAGAAGTTACACATTCTCCGTATGAATGAATGTATACCTGTTAAAAACTCACCTTGTTGAGTTATATTCAATTATAATGGACCAAAAGAATATTGATATCAAAATTGGGAGCGCGGAATAGGTCTTGATTGTGTTATGTTCCTTACCACCATCTTACGATATTTTTGCTCATACGTTGTTATATGGGAAAGACAATATTTCGGTGAAAGATGTTAGTAATACACTAAAATCTTAAGACGTGGAAAAGAGCTTTCCAGGAAGCAAAACTGAGGTCAAGGATCTTGTGAGTAGAGGAACAACACAATATAAATACTAATACAAAATAGACACATGTTAGATCAAAATCTATAGCAAGAAAGCAGAACTATTATGAGTGGGGGGAACAAGGTCACTACAAGACCTAAGCTGAAAGAGAAAAGAGGGAAGCAGAAAGTAAATAATCTGCAAATATCTTTGACACAGCCAATAATTCTAATGATAGTGACTATGTAAGGAAGTATGTGCGTGAGTTTTAATTTATGGGTTGAATTTATGGGTTTTGATTCTGGTGCCACTTTTCACATGTATCCATACAAGAATGAATTTGCAACTTACAAGCAGATTAGTAAAGTGTGATGACCCAAAAGGTCATCCCGTATAATTTTAGCTAAATCTGTGTTTCGAGGCCGTGAAAACCTCCTTATATCTTATCTCAAATTGCGTGCACAGCCCGAGCGTATAGCCGGGGAGCCGTTATGTGAAAAATTGAGAAAAATGATATTTTTTGTGTTGAAATTTGAATAAAGTTGACTTTGGTCAATATTTTTGGTAAACGGACTCGGACCCATGATTTGAAGGTCCCAGAGGTTCCGTAAGAAAATATGGGACTTGGGCGTATGCCTGGAATCAAATTTCGAGGTGCCAAGTCCGAGAAATGAATTTTTGAAGAAATTTATTTTCTTAAAAATATAAAGGTTTTTGAAAATGAGATTTGATGTGAAAACTGTGAAATCGGGCCCGTATTATGATTTCGGAGCCCGAAACAGGTTCAATATGTGTTATCTGTGAAATTTGGCGAGAAACTGACTTAGTTTGACGTAATTCTGATAAAAAATGGAAAATTTGAAGTTTTTGAGAATTTCTATAGATTTTGAGGTTTAATTCGATGTTTATGATGCTATTTTGGTGGTTTAATTATTCGAATAAGTTCGTAGGATGTTTATAAGGATGTGTGTGTAATTGGTTTTAAGCCTCGAGGACTAGGGTGAGTTCCGGGTAGGTGTCGGAGTGCAAAAGTGGTGAAAAATCTGGTGTTTTAATGCATTTTCTGGTGTCTAGGTATTTTACCCTATGCGAACGCACCCAATGGGGTGCGAACGCACAGGGTTATAGAGGTCTGGGGGTCGGGTGGAAAATGAGCTGTGTGAACGCACCACATTGGATGCGAACGCGGAGGGTATGTTTGGGACACTGTGCGAGCGCACCATGTAGGTTGTGAACGCACAGCATAGGAGTGGTACATGGAGGCTGGGTGGAAATACCCTATGCGAATGCGGCCCCACAACCGCGAACGCACTGTTCAATAAATCCAAGCCTGTGCGGACGCAGGCCTCCTTCTGCAAACACACTGCTTTAAATCCGTCCAGTCATTTTAAGACCCAAAAACAGAATCCATACGGGACTGACCCCATTTTTTCTCAAACTCCTTCTTCCCCACACCCCATAGGCGACTTTTGAAGAGCTCTTCCAACATAGCTTCATAGGTAAGTGATCTTAACTTCATTTTCTTCCATTTTCATCAACATTTATTAGATTCTAGGCCTAAAATCATGGAATTAAAGGTAGAAAATTAGATTTTTGGGTAGAGTTAGGGCTTTTCGAATTTTTGGGAATTTGACCTCGTTTTGGGGTCGGATTTCAAAAAAAATTGTATATTCGGGCTCGTGGGTGAATGGGTGATCGGGTTTTGGTCCGAACCTCGTGTTTCGACCAAGCGGGCCCGGGGTCAAATTTTGAAAATTTTGGAAGAATGATGGGAAATCTATAATTAGTCTTTGGAATTGAGTTATTCAATAATTATTGATATTATTGAGTCGATTATGTATAGATACGATTGTTTCGGAGTTGGATTCGAGAGAAAAAGCGGTGGTAGAGGCTTGATTTGCATTCTTGGAGCCGAGGTAAGTGTTTGGCCTAATCTTAGCTTGAGGGAATAGGTGTTGAGTCATATGTGCTACGTGTTATTATGTTCAATGTATAGGTGAGGTGACGAGTACCTATACCTTGTCGTCAAGCATGGTCGTGAGTCATATCTTATAGTATATGTGTTTTTCTTCGATATCCACTGTGTTATGAAGTAGATTTCATTTTGGAGATTATTCAATTGTTGGAATACTTGGTTGTGATCATTGTTGATTAGTTATTCGGTTGAGTATTATTTGGTTATGTTGTACGTTCAATGAGATTGGTTATAGTTGTGTCCCTTGCCGGGACGGTGATATTTCTGTTATTGTTCCCTTGTCGGGATGTTGTAAAATTATGGTCTGTATTGTGGTTCTTCCTTGCCAAATTGTGTTCTGGTTATTAATTGGGTAAGGAAGAGTATAAAGCACAAAGGGTGATGACATGTATTTACTTATTTCATTGTGAGGATGAGAGTGTAAAGAACAAAGGGTGATGTCGTGCGATGATTTTATATTTAAGAGCACGAAGGTTAATGTCGTGCCAGTAATGTGAGTTTAAAAGCACGAAGGGTTATGACGTGCCATGATATGAGAGATAATGCACGAAGGATCATGTCATTCCATGATATTGTGAGGTAAAAGCACGAAGGGTGATGTCTTGCACTTGTGTTGGTGAGAATGAGAGTAAAGCACGAAGGGTGATGTCGTGCACTTGTTTTGGTGAGAACGAGAGTAAAGCACGAAGGGTGATGTCGTGCACTTGTCTGTTCTTTGTTGTTATTTTGATACTGGACGGTTGTCATGTTTTGTTACTCAATAAGTGTTTTCCCCTTTGTACCCCCAGCATGTTTTCCCCATATTTGTACTTAATTGTTTACTTCCTGCCGTTATTTTTTTTATATATTATTGAATTGCACAGGTGTTTATTATTTGTCGTGCCCTACCTCGTCACTACTTCGCCGAGGTTAGGCTCGGAACTTACTCAGAACTTCCTTCTGTCTTATCTTGTATTTCTAGACAGCTACACTTGTTTATTTCAGACACATATTTTTAGTAAATCTTAGACTGTCTGTGTAATTGTGACACCAGTTCTGGGGGTATGTATAAGGAAATTTCATAAGATGTATTATTTAAGTTGTTGAATTTCTTATCTTCCGCATTCTTATTTATATTTGTTCGTGTATATCACTCTTTAAATGCTAAATAACAAAGGAATAAAGTAGAATATCCAGTAACGTTGGCTTGTCTAGCGGGTTCAACGTTAGATGCCATCACGGCCTGAAGGTGGAATTTCGGGTCGTGACAAGTTGATAGCAGAGCACTAGGTTGCTTAGGTCTCACAACTCACGAGAAAACTTGTAGAGTCTGAGGTATCAGTATCTGTACTTATCCCCCAGAGGCTGTAAGGTTAGGAATAACTTCACATTTCTTCTTCTCTGTCGTGCAGTTTGGATTCTAAAATGCTAATTGAGTTTCTATTCTATTCTCTCGAAGATGGCGAGAACGCGTGCTTCCTCATCTACTGATCAGCAGCCCGATCCTCCTGTTGCAGATCCTACGAGGGGCCGAGGATGAGGTCGAGGCCGTGCTAGGGGCCGAGGCAGAGCCAGGGCTCAGCCCAGAGAAGCAGCACCAGTAGAGGACCCACAGGTAGACTTTACCGGTGAGATTCCTGCTCGGGCAGTTCCAGTCGGACCAGCTCAGGCCTCAGAGGGGTTCATTGCCACCCCGGTTCTTTAAGACGCTCTGGTCCATTTAGTGGGCCTTATGGAGAGCGTGGCTCAGGCCGGTCTCCTTCCTATTGCACCAGTCGTCTCTCAGGCTGGGGGAGGGACCTAGACTCCTGCTACCCACACACCAGAGCAGCTAGCTCCTCAGTTCCAGACTCCAGCACCTCAGGCATCTGGAGCAGCTCAGTCGGGTTTTGTGGCACAAACAGTTGAGGGGGCAGCCATGTCTGCCGATGCTTTGTGAAGATTGGACCAGTTCACCAAGCTATTTTCTACTACATTACTGGTGCACCATCAGAGGATCCTCCGGATTTCTTGGACAGTTTCTACGAGGTTCTTCGGAACATGGGCATCGTAGAGTCCAATGGAGTTGATTTTGCTACATTCCGTCTTTCTGGTACCACCAAGACTTGGTGGAGGGACTACTGTTTGACCAGACCAGCTGGGTCTTCGCCTTTGATTTGGGCTCAGTTCTCCGAGTTATTCTTGGAGAAGTTTCTACCAGTTACTCAGAGAGAGGTTCTTCAGAGACAGTTTGAGCGCCTCCAGTAGGGATCTATGACTGTTACACAGTATGAGACCAGGTTCATTACTTTGGCCCGACATGCTATCATGATACTCCCCACTGATCGTGAGAGGGTGAGGAGGTTTATTGAGGGTCTAGCTCAGCCTATTAGACTCCAGATGGCCAGAGAGACAGGTACTGATATTTCATTCCAGGAGGCGGCCAATGTGTCCAGGCGTATTGAGATGGTCTTATTGCAGGGCAGTGGTCAGGGATTTGACAAGAGACCTCGACATTCCGGTCTATTCAGTGGTGCCTCATCTGGAGGAAGAGATTCCTTTGGTAGAGGTCATCCTCCTAGGACATTCCAGTCGGCACTTCAGGTATCCCGCAGTGCACCATCAGCTCCTATCAGTGCACCGCCACTTCAGAGCTTCCAGGGTGGTTATTCTAGTCGACAGGGACAGATTTAAGGCCAGCAGCCTCAGCAGAAGAGGGCTTGTTACTCTTGTGGTGATCCAGGGCACATTGCTAGGTATTGCCCCTGAGCTTCTAGTGGTTCTCAGCATCCGGGTCCCCGTGCTATGATCCCCGCACCAGATGCACCTCCACCCCCTCAGCCAGCTAGGGGTGGAGGTCGAGGTCAGACTCATAGAGGTGGAGGACATGCCATGAGAGGTAGAGGTCAGCCCGCAGTAGGTCGACCCAGAGATGTTCAGGTTGGAGGGGCTCCACCCCGGTGCTATGTTATTCCTGCCAGGCCTGAGGCTGAGGCCTCTGATGCAGTTATTACAGGTATTGTTTCAGTTTGCAGCAAAGATGCTTCGGTTTTATTTTATCCGGGTTCTACATTCTCCTATGTGTCTTCATATTTTTCCCCTTATCTAAGCATGCCCCGTGATTCCCTGAGTCCTTCTGTATATGTGTCTACCTCGGTGGGTGATTCTATTATGGTAGATCGAGTCTACCGTTCATGCTTAGTGGTTATTGGTGGTCTAGAGACTCACGTAGATCTTTTGCTTCTTGATATGGTTGACTTCGATGTTATTTTGGGGATGGATTGGTTATCTCCCTACCATGCTATTCTGGACTGTCATGCAAGACAGTGACCTTGGCCTTGCCAGGAGTACCTCGTTTGGAGTGGAGAGAGACTCCTAGTTATTCTTCCGGTAGAGTTATTTCATAAACGAAGGCTTGGCGTATGGTCGAGAAGGGTTGATTGGCCTATTTGGCTTATGTTCGTGATTCTAGTGCTCAGGTTCCTTCTATGGAGTCTGTGCCAGTGGTTCGTGAGTTTCCAGAGGTATTCCCAGATGACCTGCCGGGTATGCCACCCTACAGGGATATTGACTTTTGCATTGAGTTGGCTCCGGGCACTCAGCCTATTTCTATTTCGTCGTATCGTATGGCCCCGCCAGATTTGAAGGAGTTAAAGGATCAGTTGCAGGATTTGTTGGATAAAGGATTTATTAGGCCTAGTGTTTCTCCGTGGGGTGCCCCAGTGTTGTTTGTTAAGAAGAAAGATGGCACAATGAGGATGTGTATTGACTACCGGCAGTTGAACAAGGTTACTATTAAGAATAAGTATCCTTTGCCGAGGATTGATGATTTATTCGACCAGCTTCAGGGTGCTACAGTGTTTTCCAAGATTGACTTGAGATCTGGTTACCATCAGTTGATGATTAGGGCGTCTGATGTCCCTAAGACAGCCTTTCGCACCCGGTATAGGCATTATGAGTTCTTGGTGATGTCTTTTGGGTTGACAAATGGCCCCGCTGCTTTTATGGAGTTGATGAACCGGGTGTTCATGCCCTATTTGGACTCATTTGTGATTGTTTTCATTGATGATATTTTGATTTACTCCCGTAGCCGAGAGGAGCATGAGCAGCACCTTCGAGTCATTCTCCAGACTCTGAAGGATAGTCAGTTGTATGCCAAAATTTCCAAGTGTGAGTTCTGGTTGAGTTCGGTTGCATTTCTAGGCCATGTGGTATCATCAGGGGGTATTCAGGTGGATCCCAAGAAGATTTCAGCAGTTAGAGATTGGCCTAGGCCCACTTCAGCTACAGAGATTCGGAGTTTCTTGGGCTTAGCAGGCTATTATCGCCAGTTTGTGGAGGTCTTTTCATCCATTGCAGCCCCGATGACCAGATTGACTTAGAAGGGTGCCCAGTTCAGGTGGTCAGATGAGTGTGAGGCGAGCTTTCAGAAGCTCAAGACAACCTTGACCACGGAGCCGGTGTTAGTCTTGCCCACAGGTTCAGGGCCATATACCGTGTATTGTGATGCTTCACGGGTGGGACTTGGTGCAGTGTTGATGCAGGGTGGAAAGGTTATAGCCTATGCTTCTCGTCAGTTGAAGGTTCATGAGAAGAACTATCCAATTCATGATTTAGAGTTAGCAGCTATTGTTCATGCATTGAAGATTTGGAGGCACTATCTGTATGGGGTGCCATGTGAGGTGTTCACGGATCATAAGAGTTTGCAGTATCTGTTCAAGCAGAAAGAGTTGAACATGAGGCAGAGAAGATGGTTAGAGTTGTTGAAGGATTATGACATTACCATCTTATATCATCCGGGGAAGGCCAATATGGTAGCCGATGCCTTGAGCCGGAAGTCAGCCAGTATGGGTAGTCTTGCTTATTTATCAGTCGGAGAGCGAACACTTGCTTTATATGTTCAGGATTTGGCCAACCGGTTCATGAGATTGGAGGTTTCTGAGACTGGCAGTGTATTGGCCCATACTGTGGCCCGTTCTTCATTATATGATCGTATCCGGGCCAGGCAGTATGATGATCGTCATTTAGGTGTTCTTAGAGATACATTCCAGCACGGAGGTGCCATACAGGTCACAGTTGATGATGAGGGAGTCTGGAGGATGCAGGGTCGGATTTGTGTACGGATGTTGATGGCATTTGGGAGTTGATATTGCAGGAGGCCCATAGTTCCCGGTATTCCATTCATCCGGGCTCCGTAAAGATGTACCAGGACTTCCGGCAGCATTATTAGTGGATGAGGATGAAGAAGGATATTGTAGCATATGTATCTCGGTGCATGAACTGTCAGCAGGTTAAGTACTAGCACCAGAGACCAGGTGGTTTGATGCAGCAGATTGAGCTTCCCGAGTGGAAGTGGGAACGTATCACCATGGATTTTGTAGTTGGACTCCCACGGACTCAGAGGATGTTTGATGTGGTGTGGGTCATTGTGGATAGGCTGACCAAGTCTGCACACTTCATTCCTATATCAGTTTTGTATTCTTCAAGGAAGTTGGTAAAAATCTACATCAGGGAGATTATTCGTTTGCATGGTGATCCCGTGTCTATTATTTCTGACCAAGGTACTCAGTTTACCTCCCATTTCTGCAGAGTATTTCAGCGTGAGTTGGGAACACGGATTGATTTGAGCACAGCATTTCATCCTCAGACGGACGGACAGTCCGAGCGTACTATTCAGATTTTGGAGGATATGTTGCGAGCTTGTGTCATTGATTTTGGAGGTTCATGGGACCAGTTCTTGCCTTTAGCTGAGTTTGCCTACAACAACAACTATCAGTCGAGCATTCAGATGGCTCCGTATGAGGCATTGTATGGTAGGCGGTGTCGATCGCCAATTGGGTGGTTCGAGCCGGGAGAGGCTAGATTGTTGAGTTCAGAGTTAGTCCGAGATGCCTTAGATAAAGTGAAGATTATTCAGGATAGACTTCGTACAGCTCAGTCCAGGCAGAAGATTTATACGGATCGCAGAGTTCATGATTTGGAATTTATGATTGGAGACCGGGTGTTTCTTCAGGTGTCGCCCATGAAGGGCGTGATGAAGTTCGGAAAGAAGGGCAAGTTGAGCCCTAGGTTCATTGGTCCATTTGAGATTCTGGACAAAGTGGGAGAGGTGGCCTACAAACTTGCTTTGCCACCTAGTCTATCAGTCATACACCCGGTGTTTCATGTATCTATGCTTCGGAGGTATATTGTCGATCCCTCTCATGTACTTGACTTCAGCGGTGTCCAGTTGGACAAGGATTTGACTTATGAGGAGGAGCCGGTAGCCATATTAGCTCAGCAGGTTCGTCAGTTGAGATCGAAGAGTTATCCTTCCCTTCGTGTTCAGCGGAGAGGTCAGCCTATTGAGGCAGCTACCTGGGAGTCCAAGTCCGATATGCAGAGCCTATATCCCCATCTTTTCCCCAATTTAGGTACCTTTCTATGTCTGTTCGACGACGAACGGTTGTTTTAGAGGTGGAGATTGTGATGACCCAAAAGGTCATTCCGTGTAATTTTAGATAAATCTGTGTTCCGAGACAGTGAAAACCTCTTTATATCTTACCTCTATTTGCGTGCGCAGCTCGGGCATATAGCCGGGGAGCCGTTATGTGAAAAATTAATAAAAATGATATTTTTTGTGTTGAAATTTGAATCAAGTTGACTTTGGTCAACATTTTTGGTAAACGGACCCGAACCCGTGATTTGATGGTCCCGGAGGTTTCGTAGGAAAATATGGGACTTGGGCGTATGCCCGAAATCGAATTTCGAGGTGCCAAATCCAAGAAATGAATTTTTGAAGAAATTTATTTTCTGAAAAATATAAAGGTTTTTGAAAATGAGATTTGATGTGAAAACTGTGAAACCGGGCCCGTATTATGGTTCCGGAGCCCGGAACAGGTTCAATATGTGTTATCTGTGAAATTTGGCGAGAAACGGACTTAGTTTGACGTAATTCGGATCAAAAATGGAAAATTTGAAGTTTATGAAGTTTTTGAGAATTTCTATAGATTTTGAGGTTTAATTCGATGTTTATGATGCTATTTTGGTGGTTTAATTATTCGAATAAGTCCATAGGATGTTTATGAGGTTGTGTGTATAATTGATTTTGAGCCCCGAGGACTCGGGTGAGTTCCGGGTAGGTGTCGGAGTGCAAAAGTGGTGAAAATCTGGTGTTTTAATGCATTTTCTGGTGTTTATGTATTATACCCTATGCGAACGCACCCAAGGGGGTGCGAACGCACAGGGTTATAGAGGTCTGGGGGTCGTGTGGAAAATGAGCTATACGAACGCACCACATTGGATGCGAACGCGGAGGATATGTTTGGGACACTGTGCGAAAGCACCATGTAGGTTGCGAACGCACAGCATAGGAGGGGTACATGGGGGCTGGGTGCAAATACCCTGTGCGAACGCGGCCCCACAACCGCGAACACACTGTTCAATAAATCCAAGCCTGTGCGAATGCAGGCCTCTTGCTACGAACGCACTGCTTTAAATTCGTCAGTCATTTTAATACTCAAAAACAGAATCCATACGGGACTCACCCCATTTTTTCTCAACTCCTTCTTCCCCAAACCCCATAGGCAATTTTTGAAGAGTTCTTCCACCATAGCTAGGTAAGAGATCTTAACTTTATTTTCTTCCATTTTCATCAACACTTATTAGATTCTAGGCCTAAAATCATGGAATTAAAGGTAGAAAATTGGGTTTTTGGGTAGAGTTAGGGCTTTTCAAATTTTTGGGAATTTGACCTCATTTTGGGGTCGGATTTCAAAACAAATTGTATATTCGGGCTCGTGGGTGAATGGGTGATCAGATTTTGGTCCAAACCTCGTTTTCGACCAAGCAGGCCCGGGGTCGAATTTTGGAAATTTTGGAAGAATGATGGAAAATCTATAATTATGCTTTGGAATTGAGTTGTTGAATAATTATTGATATTATTGAGTCGATTATGTCTAGATACGATTGTTTCGGAGTTGGATTCGAGAGGAAAAGCGGTGATAGAGGCTTGATTTGCATTCTTGAAGCTGAGGTAAGTGTTTGGCCTAATCTTAGCTTGAGGGAATAGGTGTTGAGTCATATGTGCTACATGTTATTATCATGTTCAAGATATAGGTGAGGTGACGAGTACCTATACCTTGTCGTCAAGCATGCCCGTGAGTCATATCTTATAGTATATGTGTTTTTCTTCGATATCCACTATGTTATGAAGTAGGTTTCATTTTGGAGATTATTCAATAGTTGGAATACTTGGTTGTGATCACTGTTGGTTAGTTATTCGGTTGAGGGTTATTTGGTTATGTTGCACGTTCAGTGAGATCGGTTATAGTTGTGTCCCTTGCCGGGACGGTGATATTTTTGTTATTGTTCCCTTGCCGGGATGTTGTAAAATTATGGTCTATATTGTGGTTCTTCCTTGCCAAATTATGTTCTGGTTATTAATTGGGTGAGGAAGAGTGTAAAGCACGAAGGGTGATGTCGTGTATTTACTTATTGCATTGTGAGGATGAGAGTGTAAAGCACGAAGGGTGATGTCGTGCCATGATTTTATATTTAAGAGCACGAAGGTTAATGTCGTGCCGAGATTGTGATTTTGAAAGCACAAAGGGTGATGTCATGCCATGATATAAGAGATAATGCACGAAGGATAATGTCGTGGCATGATATTGTGAGGTAAAAGCACGAAGGGTGATGTCTTGCACTTGTTTTGGTGAGAATGAGAGTAAAGCACGAAGGGTGATGTCGTGCACTTGTTTTGGTGAGAACGAGAGTAAAGCACGAAGGGTGATGCCGTGCACTTGTCTGTTCTCTGTTATTATTTTGATACTAGACGGTTGTCATGTTCTGTTACTCAATAAGTGTTTTCCCCTTTGTATCCCAGCATGTGTTCCCCGTTTTGTACTTAACTGTTTACTTCCTGTCGTTATTTCTATTATATATTATTGAATTGCACAAGTGTTTATTATTTGTCGTGTCCTAGCCTCGTCACTACTTCACTGAGGTTAGGCTCGGCACTTACTCAGTACATGGGGTTGGTTGTACTGATGCTACACCTGCACTTCTTTATGTTGTGCAGATTACGGAGCCGGACCCAGTGGACATTGAGCGAGGAGGTATCCTTCAGTCCACGGCGACACCGAGGTAGTCCTGCAGGCGTCCGCAGGCCTTGGCGTCACCATCTATTTCTTTCCTTCTGTCCTATCTTGTATTTCTAGACAGTTACACTTGTTTATTTCAGACACATGTTTTTAGTAAATCTTAGATTGTCCGTATAATTGTGACACCAGTTCTGGAGGTATGTATAAGGAAATTTCGTAAGATGTATTATTTAAGTTATTGAATTTCTTATCTTCCGCATTCTTATTTCTATTTGTTCGTATATATCACTTTTTAAATGCTAAATAACAAAGGAATAAAGCAGAATATCAAGTAACGTTGGCTTGTCTAGCGGGTTCAACGTTAGACGCCATCACGGCCCGAAGGTGGGATTTTGGATCGTGACATAAAGGGGATTGGAAAAACTTAATGCATTATTTTTTTTCTTTCTCTATTTTCTTTTTATACATCAACTAGAGAATATGTTCGCGCTTCGCGCGGTTTTTGAAGACACTTTATTTTATCAACTTTATTTTTTCAAAAATGAGCAATTAATCTTTATTAAACTAGACTTCGAATTATTTTTCATATAAATTGGACGTGTGACTAATCAAGACCAAAGTTAGAAAAGTTTAACACTCACAGCGAGTTTGTTCCAATATAAATTTGTTTTCTATTTAGCTATAATTACAGGATTTGTCAAGACTAACGAAGATTATCATAACATCTTTTTGGCCCTATTTGCTAAGACCCGATGTAGTAGAGATGAAGGCCATTGAGATGAAAAGCTTCAAATTTTTTTCTTGGCTAAAGAGCTTTCGCAACCCATCTATCATCATCATTGTTTACGTTTCCTTGGTTTACTGCTGAATGCAAACTTCCCCTATAAGTTATAACTGTCAACAAACAAAAGAAAAATTTATGTTCATACTAAAAATCTTTTTCGACTAACAATAAATAAAATAATCCAATATACACATTCATAATCAACATCTATACATACAAAAGAGAGAATGGCGCATCACATAAATATAACTGATAACCAAAATATAACTGCCAAAGTGTCTACATGACATAGATCAATTTTCATTCTCAAAGTGTCTTCTTATCAGTATACTACTTCGTCTCTACTGAATTGCTATGGACAATAAATGGCCTTTCAATATATGGCCTATGCAACTTTTCATTGCCGGCCTTTATTATAGGAAAGGAAAATAAATCAAGGAATGAAGGGAGAAAAACCAAAAAAATAAATAAATAAATAAATAGGATCATTGGCCAAAGAGAGGTGTATTTTATATATAAAAAAAAAAAGAATAAGAAAGGGGATTCATTCATATAGGAGTTTATTTGAAATAAATTCCAAGGGGGGGTTATGAGTAGTCCTTATTGAATTTCATCTTAATAACATTTATGTTTTAGTTTCTTTGCCGTCCACAGAGACATTATGAGACTAACAAATACTCCCCGTGTATTCTTCCATAATTCTGTGAATCTCATAAATTCATTGCACGATATATCTCATTTCCAATTTTGTACTTTGGTTGCTTTTTATGCTTATCCCAATATCTATGTAATACTTGGCCGCATTTATGATTTATTTAGTAGTATAGCACACCATAGTCTCTCTTGCTGATATCACTATTATCCTTTGGTTGGGTTGGGGAATATTGGAATTTAATAATGTGGGGGACCTCTTTTTAAATTTTGGAAACTTACTTTTTGTCAATTATCAATTGCTCGTAATAGTAGTAGCTAAAGTTTCTTACTTTATGGCCTGCAAATTGTACTCTTGTCTGCAATGCTTGCCCATACTTAACAGTTTCAAGTGTGAATAAAGATAGTGCTGGCACTGTTTAGTATGTTTCATTTCAAAGGAAATTACATTACATATCATGGTAATTACTAACCCAAGCTCATTCATGTAAGTACCTAGTCTAGAGTATAAAATTATGAGTTCATTTGAATCCAAATTTTTTGGCTCACGCATTGTATATGTTAGAAATCCATTGAATGAGTATAAAATTATAAATACTTTGTTCGTCCCATTTTAGCTTTTTGCACTTCTACTTAGAAAAATAATAAATAAGAAATACAAGATATAATTTATTAAGATACCCCTATTAGCTTTTTGAGCTAAAACGATATTTAAAACTCATTAAATTTGGGTTGTGATAGAATTGGAATTCAAACCCACAAAGCTCAAATCCTTCGTTCGCCTTTATTCACATATCATTGAGTTAATGAAAAGTCTAATCTCAAGCTAAGTACAGAAATGTTAACATCTTATCCCAAATTGAGGTAGAAGAAGAGGCTTTGGAAATTTTTGGTTGGAGGTTTTCAATTATTTGTAGTAGGAAACAATTATGAAAGACCTATGTCGTGAATGAATAGATCATATATGTTTAATACAAAACTAATGGGGTCCAACTCATAGTGTTATGTCCTCCTGAACTTAATAACCCTAACAGTGGTGTCCTTAGTGGGCGTTTGGACAAAAGAATTGTAAAATTAAAATAATATTTGAAAACTAGATTCGTTTTTTTGAAGTTTTATGAGTGGTTTGAATGAAAACTTTGAAAAACAGCTTTTTGGAGTTTTTCAAATTTTCGATAAATTTTAAAAATTTTCTTCAAGTGAAAATTGAAAATTTTGTGGCCAAATATAATTTCGGAAAAAAGTAAAAATATTTCGAAAAAAATTGAAATTTTTTTTAATGTCCAAATGGCTTCTTAGTTTCCCTCCTCTCAATTGATCACTCCTCTTTTTCACCACAAACATTTTAGCTTTGCATCGTGGATTCCATTAGTCCACTCCTACCTTTTCATTTCTTTCACAATAACTTGCCTTTCAGAGTACCCTAGATTTCTCTAGATTTCAACCATTTAATTTGTAGCCTCCAAAAAATACCCAACCCCCTAGATCTATAAAATAAAATAAAATAAAAAGTATATACATTTGATAATGTAAGCTTCATATTATAGTACTATGAATATATTTTAACATGCAATATTGAATTCGTTATCATTTTTATTAAGTTACATATTAATGCTTATCATAAAAACTTGTTTGTATAAATGGTGACATTGTGCAAACATGCATAAGATCTAACTCATAAACAGCACCACACATATTAGTTGAGCATAATTGTTAAAGTGGTAGCATAACATGAATTTTTTATTACCTGCTTTTACCTCTTTTGGCATCAAAACACTAAGGTCAATGCTGCAGGTGCTTTCCTACGGGCTACGACAGTACAAATATTCAGCCATTTAGTTGTGGATCATATTACAGCCGTCCCTAAGGCCTAAGGAGTCTTGGAACAACCACTATTACAAGTTCGGCAAAAACCGATCAACTTTGGTCGGTCAAAAAATCGACCAAAGTTGATTGATTTTTTAAAATATTTTATTTTTTAATTTTTTTTTACGAAACTGACTAACTTTGGTCGAGTTTTTTTAGCGTAAAAATGCGAGAAATTAATTTTGAGTCTCGCGAAATTTATTTTTCAAGAAACCGACCAACTTTGGTCGGTTTTTCAATTAAAATAAATAAAAATTACTATTAAAAAAAGGACCAAAATTGGTCGGTTAATTCAAACAGTCATATTAAAAACTCAACCAACTTTGGTCGGTAATTTTATTTTTTAATAAAATTGACCAACTTTGGCCGGTTATTTTCGTGCGAAAATACAATTAAAGAGTATAAATCAAATAAAAGACAATCTTAAAACAAAATGCACCAATGGTCTAGTGGTAGAATAGTATCCTGCCACAGTACAGACCCCGATTCGATTCCCAGATGGTGAATCTTTTCATTACATAATTAAAATACCGACCAACTTTGGTCGGTGTTTTTTGCAATATTTTTTATTTTTTTGAATTTAATTGACCGACCAACGTTGGTCGGTAATTTCCGACCAACTTTGGTCGGTATTCTTTTCCGACCATCAAAATACCGTCCACACGTAAATGGTCGCGTTTTGGTCGGTAATTGGTCATAACCGACCAACATTGGTCGGTTTTTAGCGGATTTCTAGTAGTGAACGGTAAAGTTGTCGAGTAGTAGAAGCGATCACTAATGCTTGTATTAGGATAGATTGTCTACATTACACCCCTTAAAATATGACTCTTCTTCGAACCTTGTGTGAACGCGTGCCAAATATCTAGCGTACAAGGCTGCCTTTTTGTAGTAATCTGTTAGAGGGTAGGGTGATTACAAAATTAGGTGCAATCTTAAGGAGAAAGATGAAGCAAGACTAGTTTCACATGAAACTGGATTGCTTCATTGTTAATTTGGTATATTAGCACCCAATTATATACATGCGTAAGTGAGAAACAAATTAACTCCTTTGGTAAAATATTCGGTGGTCTGTGGCTACGTGATAAAAATATCTCGTTTCGTAAGAGAGATAAGGAATAATTAATTTTGAGATTAAATATAAAAAGAGTTTATCACTTGTTGTATAACTAATACCGGTAATATAACTTTTTCTTATTCCCATAAAAAAGTAAAATAACCGATCTCAAGGATAACTTCTTTCCAACCAAATGACGTGAACCTCCCTCGACGCTCAATTAGTTAAAAGTAACACCAACAACAAAACATAAGGAAAAAAAATAGCCATAGAACCAAATTCATTAATACACGTACTTCACCCAACCATACGACTCTTGTAAATAATCTAACTTTGAGGACCCACAGTTTTGAAGAGCAAAACACAAGTCAGCATTCCGCCAAACACTTAACCTAAAGAAAATAAAAATGCCTCCACATCGAAACATGCACTAACACAATATCTTTAAAGGAATCTAAATAAAAGCATAATATTAATATTGAAGCCTTTTTTAAATGTAGGTCATCATCCATTTCTGCTTCTGCATCCTAATTGATTAATAAGTAAACAAATAACACAAAAAGGAAACCTTAATACAGCAAATCACATTGAAAATTAATATTAATAAGCTAATCAGAATATTTCTTTTACTACTAATTAGAAAAGAAACACTTTTATGAGAATAACGACAATGAGTTCCGTGGAATACACAATTAAGTTAACGCCAAGCAGATGCGACGGTGAGAGTTCGTCCCATCCAACCAAAACAGATACCTCCACTTTGTTCATTAACGGTGAAGCCCGGGTTGCCACGTGTCCCCGAGTTAAGCTTCGAACACAGCGAGTTAGCCACGAGTTGACTCATGGGCCTTTGCACGAACCCGGCCATGCTCATACGGGCCCGCCACTTCCCGAACACTTCGCATCTTTCAACGCGGTCCCTCCCTTCGCACGCTACCGAGTTAGCCATCTTCCGACTCAGTCCTTCCTCGATCCTGACTCGTTCTAAATTATCCCTTGACACAGTCGCGTCCAGCGAGTCGAATAACGCTCCGTAATACCCACACGCCTCGTTTACACGCGCTAGAAACGGCGCCGTGTTCCCGTTCAATTCTTGCTCCACCACCGTTACCACCTTCGGCGATAACCCCTTCACTCGCCGGAGAAGCTCGTCCCTTAGATTCTCCGTCGTTACGCTCTCGTCAGGCAATCTGTACAATTTGAATGCAAAATTCACTGCTAATGCCTCGTCAGGTTCAAGCCCCAGTTTTTCCCTGCTCAAATCAGTAATTTTACAAGCCATTACTTTGAAATACAAACAAACTCCAACTTTGTTAGCCACGGCTTTCAGCTCCATGCCGATAGAATTGAGTCTATCGACAACTCCGCCTACTTGCTCTGTGAAAGCCGTGATCTTTAGTACAGCTGGCTTTTCTGATTTCTTAGCAGCCAATGCATGCAGTAAATGCAAGTACTGTCCGCCTTGGCCGACGTCAAAATCAATGACGTGAATCTTGTTCGTAGGGTGGTCCGTTACAGCTTCAAGAATGGCTAGATTCGCAGCCATGAAACCGAGCTTAAAACATGGGGATACCTCGTACAGATTCTGTGTAGATACCGTGTGTTCTTTGCTGTGCAACTCCAACACCGGCGGTGGGTAATTTGTGGGGTTCACGCGCGACCGTAAAGCCGAAACCATGTATGCTGTTAGCCGCTGGATGGAAGAACCTCTGACATTGGAAACCTGTGATAGGCGCGTGAGGATCTCTACTGCAACATGGTTTATACCTTCGGATATTGCAGTAGCAGCCTCTGTTACTGACTGTTTTGGACAAGATATTGGCGGAGATTCTGTAGAAGAAGCACATGACGACGTCGACGAGGAAGGAGATAGTGAAGCCAGTTTCTGGTTCTGGTTTTGGTTTTGGTTTTGGTTTTGGTTTTGGTTTTGGCTTTGGCTTTGGCTTTGGCTTTGACAGGGGCTAATCAGATTCTGTATTGTCTCTGACCACTCGTTGTTGGTGACAACTGAAACTGTATCGCCGTTCTCCTCATCGTTGTCGTCGAGGAGCTGTTTCTCGAGCTCTTGAAGCTGATTCATCATCTTTTTTTCTGATTCCTGAGACAATAATTCTTGTCCAATGGTTCCTCTGTTATAAACCCCTGTGGAATAAGTCTGGGTACCCGGATGTGAGAACCCGCTAATATTAGTATTAGCCAAAGGCAAAGCGGGCTGTGACCGGAGTTGTTGAAGAACAGGGAGTGTATGGCGCGTGTTTATCGTGGAAGCATTTGAATTCGAAGAAAACGAAGAGAATTCAGATGAAATTGAGGAAGCAGCAGCAGCAGAAAAATCTATAGGAGAAGCCTGCTGGTAATTTCTGGGCTTTACGTTACGAAGATAAAACCCAAGCCCTTGTTGTTGCTGTTGTTGTTGTTGTAAAATCATCTGCTGTTGCTGATTTTGTTGCTGCTGTTGTAGAAACTGAAATTGCTGCTGCTGTTGAAACTCCGCAAGAGATCGCTTCCCCATTAAATTGGGTCTCCCAAGCACGATCTGGGTAGCCGGGTCGGGCAAAATTCCAGAAAGCTGAGACCTGAGTGTGTTGTTATTCATGGTAGATCTCCCGGCGTTAATCCCGCCGGCACCGTAGAAGTCGCCGGGAAAACCTGATGACATTTTTAAATTATTCCGGCCGAATGGGCTTTTCGATCTGCAAAAGAAACCTCAAACTAATGCAAAAAGTTTGGATCTTTATCAAAATTCTGCATTACAGGAAAAAGACAGTTTCCTTGTATAGAGAGAGAAGACAGAAATAAAGAGAAAGAGAGAGAATAGGTAGCTTCGTATTAAGCTACTCCATTTGATTGATTCTTGTCATGATTATAAGTTGGGTAGTTTCGAATCAAGCGGCTATTGAGTCCTCTCGTCTTGTGGTCTTTTGTGTGCGTTATTTAATTTGAAATCCTTGTGTACGTGCTCTTTCATTATTAGCCCTCGGATATTATGATCAATACTTTAATATTGTTATAGACATGATGGACGGTTAGATTTTGAGCAACATGTACGATATATTCACTGAATTATCAAAGGTCTTTGGAGCTGAGGCCGGATAAGGACACACTAAACACGCGCTCCCTAATAACGTGGTTGTACGCATTAGAAGGGCAAAGAAACTGAGAATCTGGAATGATGTTAAAGTAGTCAGTGTAACTGACAAAGTTGTTAATTAATCATGTCCAAGGTTCCAATACTAAATTTAACAAAAAATCTTTAAAAAAATACCCAAAAGAATAACAAAAAGCAAAAAGGATGGTGGCTGTGTTTTTAAATCATGTTTATTATTATTTTATGGTCTCATTCTAGTGATTAAAAATGGAACCAAACACAAAGCTGAATTAAATCGATCAAAAAAATCGATATATTTTTTATTTGGTTTGATTTTGAATTTGATCAAATTTGGTTTGATTTTTGTACAACAACAACAACCTAGTAATAATCTCATTAGTGAGGTCTGGGTTGGGTAGAGTGTACGCAAACCTTACTCCTACCTCAAAGGGGTAGAGAGGTTGTTTCCAGAAGACCATCGGCTCAGAGACAAAAGATTTGTAACAACAACAAAAACCAGACAAATAATATCAGCACCGTAAAGGACAATAAATAAGTGGAAGGACAATAATTATGGTAATAATAAAAATTAAAACTAAAAATAAAAATAGTATGATGAAACAAAAATCGCTAGCAGTCCTAGACAAAACACTATCAGACTAACCGGAACAATGAGGAAAAAAACGCTCAACTACCCCCTAACCTACAACACCGATGCTCGACCTCCACACCTCCCTATCCAAGGTCGTGTCTTTGTAAAATAGAAGGTGCGCCATGTCCTGCCTGATCACCTCGCCCAATACTTCTTAGGCTGCCCTCTACTTCTCTTTTTACCTATCAAAGTCAACCGTTCACACCTCCTAACCGGGGCATCTAGGCTCTTCCTCTTACGTGCCTGATCCATCTAAGTCTCTCATCTTGTCGTTCATGGGAGTCACGCCCACCCTCTTCCGAATATCTTCATTTCTAATCTTATCCAGCCTAGTGTGCCCGCACATCCATCTCAACATCCTCATTTCGGCTACTTTCATCTTCTGGATATGAGAATTCTTGACTGGCCAACACTCAGCCCCATACAGCATGGTCGGTCTAACCACCGCTATGTAAAATTTACCTTTAAGTTTATGCGGCACCTTCTCATCACCTAGGAATTCAAACGCTAACCTCCATTTCATCCACCCCACCGATATAGTGCGTGACATCCCTGTCGATCTACCCATCTCCCTGGATAATTGATCCTAGGTACTTGAAACACTCTCTCTTAGGGATTACTTGCGAGTCTAGCTTCACCTCCACGTCCGCTTCCCCTGACACCTCGCTGAAATTGCACTCCAAATATTTTGTCTTGGTCCTACTCAGCTTGAAACCTTTAGACTCCAGGACCTGCCTCCATATCTCCAGTCTCTCATTAACGTCGTCTCTCATCTCATCAATCAGAACTATATCATCAGCGAACAACATACACCATAGCACCTCCCTTTGAATATGGTGTATTAGTGTGTCCATCACCAGGGGCAAATAAGAATGAGTTGAGCGCATATCCTTGATGTGATCCCATACCCATCGAAAAAGACTCTGAGTCATCTCCCACGGTTCTAACCCGAGTCTTAGCTCCATCATACAAATCCTTTATCGCCCTAATATAACCTACCGGACAAGAATCTATTTCATGTTAAAAAGAATCTATTTTTAATTGAGTCCTTAAATTATTCATCACTATTTGATTTAATTATCATCAATATATCTTGGTAAATGATAGATTTATCAAAGAGCAATTTATTTGATAGGGCTACGTTCAAATATACTCGTCGAAATATGTGTTTGGTAGTGTATGTCTTATATTTAAGAAACAATCGATAAATAACTAAAAAATCTAAAAATCGATAAAAACTAACATAAACCGAATCGATAAAAAACAGACTTAGTTATTTTGGTTCCAATATTTGAAAAATCGACTTACTTGATTTGATTTTTTATTGAAAAAAAATCTATTCAAATCGAACCATGAACACCTCTAGCTTAGAGCCCTTTTGAGTTTGAATTAGTTGATTTAAATAATTGATGAATTTTAAGTATTGAGAAGCATTTTTAAGTATGAAAATTAGTTTTATAAATAAGTAGTTACGTGTTTGACCAGAAAAGTTAAAATTGATAATATAAATGCCTTATGCGCAATCATTCTGGATAATGTCGGCATCGATAATATTTATCATGGTTGCTGGCACAAAGCAATTAGTTGATAAAAAAGTCCTGATAAATTATTTTTTTGTTAAAATGCGTACACTAATTTTAATTTTGTTTACCAAAACTCGGGCAGTTGAAAAAATATCACCTAATAATTTGCCTCCATACAAATTTAAACATAAAATCTCATGTTTCTCGAGTCACTTTACCGATCATTAGGTCACATATATCCTTAGGGGTCGTTTGGTATGAGGTGCAAGTAGAAATAATACTGGTATAAAAATTTAATACCTCCTTATACCTTGTTTGGTTACCAAATCTTGTATAAGTTATCTCGGTATTAAAATTAATATCGGGATAACTTATACCTCTCAGGAGGTGAGATTATTAACGCTGGGATTATTATCCCCCAACAAAATAGATCCCTAAGGTCCTCAAACCCTTTTTCTACATCACTTTTTCCATTCTTTATCCAACATTGGTAAAGCAACGCCGCTACAATTCTCTGCTCTTGGGGAAGATTTCTTCTCTTCTTTGGATGGAGAAGCTATGTTGGAGTGATTGAAGAATAACTTTGACATTATCTTTCATTTTGCTTTTCTCACAAGGTTAAAACTTCTATCAAAACCTGTTTCTCTTATCCTTTTTTGTTATCATTTATAAATTATTTGTTGCATAATTTGGGTACAACCCTCTTCTCTACCAAAACAATAAAATATGAACTCTTTTATGAATACTACGTAATTGTTTTGCCAAATTTTATTTAATAAATAATTGAGGAAAATCATAGCCTTTCAAACTCAGTATGTAGTGCCGAAACAGGTGAAATATATGAAAGAGTATTAGCTATATGTAAAAAAGTTGTAATATGTGAAAATTACAGTTGTGGATTGTCCTCTGCCATTTATTAGCCCTTCTTTCTTTATGTTGATGATGAAATCTTAGTTTAGCCTCTTTCAAATATTCGTTGGGTTCATTTGTTTCTCTTTATGTGCTTGAAAATTATAAACTTTTTCTCACAAATTCTTTTTTCTAATTGAAATTTTTTGTATATTAATTCTTTTCATTTTTGTAATGGCAAAATAAGGTCTTATGGATCATCAACTAATGTCCGATATTGAGTGCCTTATTATCCTTGAGGAGATACTGTGCCAACAATTTCTTGTTGTGTTTATATTTCTTTTCATGACTATTTATGGTCATTCTATAAGAAGACAACATAGAAATAGGCGTGTCATTAGATACCTTATGAGTGTTCGAATACTTAAAATTATGTCTCATTTGAATTGTATTATACATGACACTGATATTGAATGTATTGATAAGTTAAGAATGGATAGAAATTCCTTTCACACTTTAGTTCTCTTAACTAAGGAAATTGGAGGTTTGACTGATAATAAAAATATGTCAAGTAGTGAAAAGTTAACAATGTTCTTAAATATCTTGGCTCATCATGAGAAGAATAGATCAATTAAGGTTGACTATGTTAGATCGGATTGGAGCGTAAGTCATGCTTTCAATGAATGCTTGAGAGCTGTTCTCAGACTAGCTCCATTGTTACTTGTTAATCCCAAACCAGTGCTTGAAGATGAGATTGAAGATCAATGGAGATGCTTTAAGGTATGTGAAATTTCTTTTGAGTATCTATTAATTTATGTAAAACCAAAAAAAATATAATCATACGAAAAGAAATTAATAGTTTGAGATAATCAATAATTGATTTTATAGGGATGTCTAGGTGCACTGGATGGTACTTTCATCCAACTTAGAGTTCTATCCGAGTACAAACCAAGATACAGAACAAGAAAGGGAGAAATAGAAACTAATATACTGGGAATTTCTGATAGAAATCTTAACTTTACTTATGTATTACCTGGTTGGGAAGGATCAACTGCCAATGGTCGTGTATTACGAGATGCTATAGTGCGAACGAATGGTTTGAAAATCCCCAAGGGTATGCCATACATATGTTTAAGTTATATCACAAAAAGAATACTACATAAAAGTAACTAAATTTTATGTTTATATTATAGGAAGTTATTATTTGTGCAATGGAGGATATACAAATGGAAATGGTTTTCTTTCACTTTACAGAGGGTATAGATATTGGTTAAGGGATTGGCAAGGTGACAATCTGCCACCTCGATGTCGAGAAGAGCTTTTCAATATGAAGCATGCTAGGGCTCGTAATGTTATCGAAAGAGCATTTGGTCTATTGAACGGGCGTTGGTGAATTTTTAGAAGCCCTTCGTGGTACTCAGTTAAGGCTCATAACAGGATCATTAGTGCTTGTTGTTTGATGCACAACTTTATTCGTAGAGAGATGGAAATGGATCCCTTAGACATTGATATGGAAGAACAAGTGGATTATCAACATGACAATATTAATGTTGTTGAATCATCTGAGGAGTGGACCATGGAGGGGTGAGTTGGCTCAATCAATGTGGAATGCAAGTCTAAACAATTGATCGTTTCAAAACGTTCCATGATTGTATTATATTTTGTGATGTTTGGGTATTTTTCTCTTTAGTTTTTTGTATTTTTGTAAGGTGTATTAACTTTTAGTTTTTTGTTATTATAAGAAGTAGTTACTTACTTTGATTTTTGTGAAGATTACCTATGTTTAGTTAGCGTTTCTTTTCTGATAGTTTTATACTTCCATACATATGTTTTTTAATGTACAAAGTGTATGAATTTTTATTCTCGTGATGCTAAGTAATATTGGAGATACTTATGCTTCTTGTGGTGATAAATAATACTTATGATGATTTATTTCACAAGATTATACAGATATAATGAATAGACATGCAAAAAATTTAGAGCTATTGTAAAAAAGATCAAGAAAATCAGCACCTTCTTCACGAAGGATCTGGACTCCAACAGAAGAGAGTGTTCTTTTAGATGGTTTAAAACAATTGTGCGTTGATGGTTGGCGAGTTGATAATGGAACCTTTAGGCCAGGATACTTGATGGAATTAGAGCACTATTTTCATGAACATCATCCTGATAGTCAATTAAAAGGTGAACCACATGCTAATAATAAATTAAAAGCGTGGAAGAGATGTTATTCAAGCATAAGTTTATTAAAGAGTCGAAGTGGTCTGGGATTTCAATATAGTGATGAAACCATAATTATTGACGATCCAAAACAATGGGATGACTTTATAAAGGTAAATTTATACTTTGCTTAAGTTATTAGAATATTGTTACTTCCTATAGGAATTTTCTTGAGTTCGCATCATAACTTATAACTGACGCATATGTCATTACCTTGTTTCTTTCCTTATTTTTTCCAGATGGATCCAAAAGCAAAAATCATGAAAACTAAGAAATAATGTTTGAGGATTGGGAGGAAATTTTTGGCAAGGATAGAGCGACGAGAGAGTTCGCAGAAGGGCCGCTAGATGCTGCTGAGGATAATCTAAGGAGTCAAGCTTCAGTACTTTCTAATGACATGAGCCTAGGATGGCCAATTGATGTTAATGATGAAGAAGAATATGATGTTGGTGATGGACCTAATATAGCTAATGGAGAAGCTGAAAATACTTATCCTGACCGATTCAATATTCGTGATAAAATTTATTCCATCCTTGAATCTCCCGCATTTGAGTTGTACTCTGTACAAGAACGTATCAAAACTACAATGATTCTTTGTGAAGATGTCAAAAAGATGGAATTGTTTTTACGTATTGGTGAACTTGAACGCCAAACAATGTTGTTCATGATTGTCAATGGTAAACTTTGAAGTATGGTAAAGTTGTGTATATATGGTGGCACCGCTTTGATAGTTTTTGCTCGACTAACAACTTTAAAGTTAAACTGTAGTGCTATTTTTGATACCTCGGGTTATGTCCATACTATTTTGTTTATGACTGATGGGCACGAGGATGCTGTATTTTTTGTGTAACTAATGCCTATTAAATAGCTTAACTCTAATGTAAATGTTAAGTGCATATGTACTTATATTACTACTATGACAATTCTTCAATTTCTCTTTTTAGCTTAATTATGTTTTTGGATACCTCTAAATTTTATAGTTTTGGCTATGTCATTCTGACCAACTTGTGGATCTCGGTTTGAACCTCTGATGTGGAGTTTTTTTTTTAAATCACAAGACATTCCATGAAAATTGAGAAGAACAAGAAATCAGTAGTATTATATATGGCAATTAGCTACCATACATCTGAAGGAAACATGGAGATTTAGAAGAAGAATCAACATTTCAAACAATTGAATACTAGAGCCTCAAAAAATTATTTAATATTTGTTGATGTAAGAATGGAAATTGACGTATGTCAAATGGATAAAGGAGCAAGAAGATGGAGGATAAATAAGATGGGGGAAATTTTAGTAAACAAACAACTTCTTCTTAGAAATAATGCAATGCATATCATTTTTAATATCACATATCAAACAATGGATAAAAAATAATATCAAAATAATTTAACTCCAGCATAAGTAATCCCAGCATAACTAATATCAGCATAACTTATACCAGCATAAGGAGTATTCCAACCAAACGACCCCTTAGTTGCTTCTTTTAAAACTTACACTAGTTGCAATTTTACCATGGTTGTACAGATCAAGGTGGGCTGTTACTTGTGAAAGTAAATAGAGTGATCCACGTTTGATCTTCTAAATGCTAATGCTAAATGATATTAATAGTATTTCATTTACATACCGTTTGAAATAATAAGTAATTTGATCATTGAAAAGAAAAAAAAAAAAAGCAGTGGTCAAATCATAAAACAGATTAAAGTATCAAATAGGTAAAAGGCCAAATACATAGTCAGACACCGAAACTTAGCAGCACTTTTTACTTGAATACTAAAAGTTAGTCTATTTCCTATTAAACACTAGAACCCATTTTGAAGAGGACTTATTGGTCAAGAAGATATATCATATGAATTGTTTCCAACATATTGAAAAATACTAATTACTATTACAAAATGTATTATTTAACCACTATATTTTGATTAATCTACTATTTTTTAATTTTGGAGGGAACTTTCTTTTTTTGTCCAAACACATAACCATGCATCGTAATATTTTATTTTATGGAAGTAAAAATCTGAGATTGTAATGAAATTAATTAACGTTAATAGATTCTAAAAGGACCATGTCAATCTATAAAAAAATATGGAGCTTATGTTAAAAAAATTTCCTAAACTTTGCACGAAATCGTTACACACCTAAATAAAGTATAGTCTTAGTTACCTTCGAAGTTGGCTATTTGATTGTTACTCCGGAATGTTAATGTGACAAGGAGTGTGGATGCGTACACTCTCCTTTAGACGCGTAAAAGTGAAAAAAATAAAAAATCAAATTTTTGATGTAATATTTTTCAATCGTTAATATAATTATTTATTTATTACAATATAATTATGTATTTATTAATACATCTAATATACAACATATTTTATCCAGTTTTGTATTTTTAATTCCTTTTTAAAATTTAATTGCTATTTGATCCAATTGTATATTTTATTTTATTTCCGGGTCAAATTTTTAAAAAAAAGTTAGACCGACTTCCAACGCATTAGCATAAAAATAGTTTAGCTAAAATAATAAAATACCAATTGTGTATTATCTGCTATATTTTTAGATGCAAATAACTATCTATCTTAATTATGTATTTTTATTTTTGGGCCAAATAAATAAAACAATTTAGCTAGAGCTTTATTATTTCCTCGCTTAATTAAAAAGGTATGGCCAAAATAACAAAGTTGTAATAATTTTTAGAAATTCACAACATATTTGAAATTCTTAAAGCCACCTACTATGTTGTTTAAGTAAATAGAATAATTATTCTAGTATTAATTTTTTTTTGAGAGGCACACATTTTTGTATCCCATTCAATAAATTGTTTTTTCTTGGATAACATACTTCTAGAGTCATTTACTTCCTATTGTTTTGGAAGATATTAAAAAATTTAAGTAATAATTCTTACAAAAAAAATTTAAATAAGGAAAAAATTTATATTTATATATAAGTAAAATCTTAATCGATGTTATATTCCCAAGTATTAAGAGTTTTTACCTAAGTAAAATAAGGAAAGTTTTAATAGTCCAGATTTACATTAATTTGAAAAGCCTAAATATTAAAGTCCTAATTATAAGGACTTCTTACTCAATTCTAATAAATCTGATTAAATTTAATAAGTAATAAATCTGATTAAATTTAAAACTCATAAATATTAGCTAGGAGAGTAAGCAAATGACTATTTTGTCTAGTGTGGACTCTATTTTAAAATGATAAAAAGACGAACAACATTTCGCTAAGAACCTTCATGCTTTTAATATAGTATAGATATAGATTAGAAGCACACAATGGTAATATACTATGTAATTGTGAGTTATTCCTCTAAGAGAAAATGTTGTTTTTTTAATTTATTTAATCTTTAACTTAGTTACTTCTCAAAACATGTCAATAAAGGAGACATTAGTCTTTAATTTACTTTTTAATTCATTTACTTCTCACCCAAATGTATATATTCGATTAAAGTTATTGATAGTCAAAATATGGAATAAACTTTAAATGGTAAAGTATTTTATTTAAGAAAATAATTATATAAGTTTGATATATAACAAAAAAGTTTAAATATTTAATTTGGAAGAAAACTATACATTGAATGGAATCTTAACATGCTTTATCAAATTTATAAATACAAGTTCCTAATTTGTAGGTCTAAAAAGTAGGAACAAACTATTATAAATGAATTGTTAGATCTATACAAGGTAAAATTTTAATGTCCTAAATCTTAGACTTATATGTAACCATTTAAATAAGGAAAACTTTAATAAGTAAAATTTTACTTGATTTAAAACTTCTAAATATTAGGAGATAATATAAATGATAATCTTGACATTTCGGTAAGGGCGTTCGTACTTTTAATATAACATAAATAGATATAGATAGATAGATTAACTAAGAAAATAAATTTTCTTCAAATAATAAAGATTAGTGAATAAATAAATTATATTGAAATAGATAAAATATGAATTCAATAAGAGCAAAATGGAGAATTGTGCATCCCTTATTCCAATCGGATATTTGGTTGAACCGTCTTGGTGAACAATTTCTTTATTCTTCTTATTCAAATTTTGAAAAGAAAAAGATACATATATAATTAGAGAAGCAGACATAAGTGGTGGGAATGTGGACAATGCAGCGCGTGGGAGTGGGACACATGCTGTGAATTTGTTTGTGCCTAATATGTTTCAATGCCAACGACTTATAATTAGAATATAATAAGAGATAAGTTTTTACTATTTGAGGCTTAATTTAATTAAATATACTATTAAATTAGATCTATAATATTTTAAAATTAAGATTTGAATATTTCAAAATTATATTAAAAGTAATAGTATAATTTTTCGATTCTCTCCTGTTAATATAATGAAAACATATTTTAAAATAACCAACATTCACATAATTTAAACTTCGAGAAGCTAAAAACATCATAAATTCTAGTGATTTCATCCCATTCTTCTATGTATTTTCTTAAAACCACTATTATGTCACTGTTAACTCTTCCTCCTCCGTCTCACCCCCAGTTTTCTCCATGGACTCACCGACACGTGTCAATGACTCCCTTTACGTGTCTGACTTGTTTAAAATCTAGTAGAGAAGCTTTGATTGGTATATTTTATTTGTGGAATAGTCTAAATGATATTTATAGTTGTGCTATTTTGTTATTTCCGTCGCTGTATTTAATGAAGTTTTATTCAGACACCTGAACTCAGTCAAAATGTATATTAAACCTCTTCGGCATTACAAATTGGTCACTCGCCTGACGTGGAGAAAATATCATATCCACATCAGATAAATCAATGCCACATCTTTACTTATTTAAAAAATTAATTTTTGATAATATTTCAAATCCATCCCCATCTTCCTATAATGTCGGCGACCCTTATCACCGGAAAATAACCGAAAAATCGGAATCGCCTCCACCGATTTTTTTTCTTTCCACCTTTCTGAGCACAATCTTAAACCCCAATTCATACACATAAAACTCTTCAATTTTGAAAAAAAAATGTATCTTGCTTCATCTCCTTACTCTCACTATTTTAGGTAAAATTCAGATTATCAGTGTAATCATAGAATTTACAGAGACACAAAAAGGGACAACAACCAACGAGCAGCATACCATCACTAGGAAACAAAGGACTATATCGCTGGAAGTATTTCACTGCCGACCACCACAAAGCAAAACCAGATCACTGGAAAATAATCACTAGCCGATTCCACCACCTATTTCTCCACTCACCAGACTCCTTTAAAAAACTCACGACCACAATGGACTGATGAACACGAAAATTACTTGGCTATAGCTTCTTGATATCTTTAAAAACTTTAATCTCATTAACATATTTGTTTATTTAGCTTCCCTAAAAGAAAATTCTTCTCCTTTTTATTTTTATACTATTAATTTGTTGCTAATTATCCACAAAGGGTAGAGGGATGGGGTTGGGGAGTGGGGGGTTACAATAGGAAAGAGGGGGGAGACGAATATGGGGAGAAACGGGGAAATAAGGCCGAAGGGTTGGGTAACGGGTAGAGATACTTGGGTTGGGAAATTAATTTGCTCCTTTTCTTTTTTATGGTTATTCTTTATTATTTTTAATAGTTTCAAATCAAAGTAAATATACCCACCCTCTTTTTTAGAGCGTGTAACTACTCATTTTTCTGACTCAACAAAATAAATGACACATAAGCTCAGTCAACGGTCAGAAGAGTTTAAATACGTACTTTGACTGAGTTCAGGTGTTTGGATGAAACTTCATTGACTACGGGATGGCAAAGTGGCATAAATATAGAATTCATTTAGACTATTCTGCCTAGTTTATTTACAAAATAAAGCAAGAGAATCCGTCCAGTTTTCGGGTTTGTTTCTGTTGCTTCGATTCAAAGTCAATTCTCAGTTCAATTTAGCTGTCAAATGACAAAGTTTTTATTCTTGGAAGATACTCTTCTAGTTTATTCCTTGTTCTTTTTAATTCATAGAGTGTAAAGTGTGAAGAAAGTCAAGCCTAAATGTTGAGCAATTCAAACTAACTATAACAAATTATCTGTCATATTTTGTTTTTATGTACAACAACCCCCTCTCCTCTCCATCCCAAATTAGTTTTCAAGGGTCTGTCTACTATACTTGTAATTGTATAGTAGTTGCAACAGAGAAATGCACGCAGAGGTAAAATAGCGTATTCTCATGGAAATTCATTCTCTTCTGTTAATGTTGGGGACACTAATTTAGCCTTAAAAGGTTTTAATATAGTATATATACTTTGTTTGGCCAAATATCAAGACATGAAAAGCTAACCCTGGGCATGATAATGTAGACATATAAGATCACAACTTGCCACGCACTATCTTTCCCTGGAGAGAGATTAAAAAAGTCTTGATATTTAGGATAAACCATATGTCTACAGTTTCCCTATGTGCTTTAAAAAGGCGTCTTACTATTCAGCGGTGCTACCTAACAGTTTGTATTCCACATACGTATCATTTGGCATCGTTTTTCTTTTGTCGAACGTTTATTGAAAATAATCTCATTTATTTTTATAAAATAGGAGTAAAGTTTGTGTATATATTATTATCCTCAAATCCCGCATAAAATTACGACGAGTTTGTTGTTATTATTGTTATATGACAAAGGTTTAGAAAAAATATTGCATTTGTATTTTGACGAGCGTAAAACACGACACGAAATTATAATACTCACTAGTCAAAGATAGGACAATTTAATTATCGTCTCCACAAAAATTGAATTTAAATAATATCCAAATAATTTCTGGGTTAAATATCATTCAAGATGTTCAACCGGTCTCGAGGTATATATGTACCATTACTAAAGACATCCTTAAAAAGGTCAAAGAGGAGTGTAACTGGGTGAACAAGGATATAGTAGTTCCTTCTCCTGAGGAATCGATCACCACTCACGTGGAGGGGTATCTAAGTGTTTACACTTACCCCTTCACGTTGGGTCCCTTAAACCCCATCATAGTCGCCTTCTGCAAGAGATACAGCGTAACCCTAGGTCAAATCTATCCTTCTTTCGGGAGAATAGTGATTCTCCTTCGATGCTTCACAAGCAAAATCGAGGGATGTCCCTTCACCCTCGATCGCCTCATGCGCCTTTACATTCCCACGACTATATCGAGAAGGATTGATCAAGCTTGCCCACCGGGCCAGTAGGGCCCCGTTCTCTAGCATAGATGAGTCTCGGGATCGAGGCTGGATGGGCCGATTTGTCCGAATAAGGACTTCAGACCTGATCCCCGCTGAAGACATGTCGTTCCCTAAGAAGTGGAACATGAAACGTAAGTACACTTTACCTTGAACGTTTAATTTGTTGTTTCACTTCCTATCTTCTTTCCTTATCTTTGTTTTGGTGTTGCAACTGTGACCCAGATGCTGGACCCGATTCCACAACAAAAGCAATGGGTCTGATGAGAGGCTATAATTGTTTATTTTGGCCACTAATTATATTGTAATTTGCTGCACTTTACTAATAATTGAGCTTTAATTGGTATTAGTATGTACTGACTATGTATTTTATGCTTCGCATGAGCGATTCCGGGCTACAATGAGGTTAGGGAGTGTTTTTGAGCTAGTATGGAGCTTTGAAGGCTAAGTAAAAGCTTATGGAGTAATTTGGGATTATGTTCGACGATCAAAGGATGTTAGCACACTCAAAAAGAAGAACGAAGAAGAGAGCAGAAAGTTGCCCAGGTGCGTGACCGAGCATTGGTCGCGCATGACAAGTAGAAATTGGCCAAAGTGCGTGGCCATATGCGCGGTCACCTGCCCAGGTGCGCAGCCGCGCACGTCTGTCCGGAAAAATTTTTGAAAGGGTAATTTGGTAAATTCGGGGACAAATTTTTTTGACCTATATGAAGCCCAACTTGTCCAAAAAGAGGGTATCTTGGATTTTGAGAGCAACTTTTGAGGGAGAAGAAACACGGTAGGAACGGGAAAGCAAGATACTTGATCCAATTCACTTAATACAAAAGTTTGTTTGAATTTGGGAATTGTAATGTCTCCTTGTTCTTCTAATACTCTTGCTATGAATATCTTCTTCGTTATGGAGTAATTCTCCTCAGGGCTATTGACGGATGTTGTGAATTGACTATCATTTGGGTTTTACTCTATGTTAATTGCTCGACTTTATTGAATGAGTTATTAATTGAATTGCAAAGCTTATTGTAGTTTTACTTTAATCGAAAGAGAAGTCTGCTGCTATTTGCATTGGACCATCTTAATTGGGTTGATTTACACCTCTTCTAGGTAATCGAAAGAGCTTAAGGAGTTATTGATTAACCCAGTTCAGGAGAATAATCGAGAGGTGTTTTTCGAAAGATCATTCATTCACTATTTTTGATGCACATATTCATAGGACCTGTTATTAGGTTAACTAAAGAAATCAAATTTATTCGGAAGAAGAATTGGAATCCCTGAAGTAGCCTAATCATTTTTTGAAATCGAAAGAGTCACAGAAGTTAAGAATGAATTTAGCACAGAGTTACCCGGAATAATAGTTGATCACATAACTTGTCATTGCCCACTAATATTACATTGTTGTTACTAATCATTCAGGTATCATCGGTTTCTTACAGTTGATAATCTTAGTTTATTTATAGTCAATAATAACATAAATCAAAAGTTTTATTATCCTGGATATTGTTGAGCTCAAGAATTAAAAGAACATTATTGAAACCAATCCCTGTGGAGACGATTTAATACTATAATATCTATGACTAACGAGCCTACGTCTTGTACACCGTTTTTGCGCTCGTCAGGGTCGAGGGCCTATTGTCATAGAGACCTTATGTCACGACCCAATTTCGGAGTCGTGATGGCGCCTGTCGTGGAACCAGGCAAGCCGCCCCTTTGTTTCTAAGATAAATTCAATTTCCAGTAAAAATGTGATTTTAAACGAATTTATTGATAATACTAAGAGTCTGAAGTTTAAAACAATATTTGAAACAAAAATTAAAATCTCCAACCCCGGATCCGGTGTCACTCAGTCATGAGCTGCTATATAAAAAAAAGAATGAAGAAATAGACAACATAGTCTCAAAATAAGTGCAACAGGTGGAATAAGGAAGAGAAGACAAGGTCGTGATCGCCAGCTGCTACCTCGACAACTCCAATGAAAACTCTGACAGCTGCTCAATATCCACTACCGGGTCCTGGTGTACGTGGATCTCCACACAAGGTGCAGGTGGTAACGTGAGTACACCAACTCAAAAGTAACGAACCCAAACTATGGGCTGAGAAGTAGTGACGGACAAAACCTCAAAATTATACAATAAACAATATACAGACTTTAGACATGCTAACAGTTTATCAGGATGAGTAAATATGCCAAGTATGCCAGTATACTCTACATGCCATCATAAAATATATGTATCAAACCAATGTGGATATGCACATAATGCTCACAACCCTCACACAACAGTCCACTCAGTACCGTATATGACTCTCAGGCCCAGGGAAAAGTCCATCCCGAAATGTACATAATCATTGGTGACCGTAGCCACTCCGTACTAAGGAAAAAAGCCAATCCAACCCTACGGAGAAAGTCCATCTCCGAATTACAACACTCAGATAAGATCCATGTCCAGGGACGATCCATCCCTCACCTAACATCCACTTCGGACACAATCCATGCCCCGGGAAAAATCCATCTCTCAACATCAATGAGCTCACTAGGGGTGTAAAGACTCCGGAGGGGCCCTAGTGGCCCAAGCTCCATATCAAGCCAACAAAGGCATGATTTAATATCGCTGCGGTGTGCAGTCCGATCTCATAACTGTCTCAATAACAGGCTCTCAACCTCACTCAGTCATTACTCTTCAGTCTCACTCACATGGATCACAAATGCCTCCATCAGCCCGGCACAATGATAATTACGCATATAATTAACAATACTGAGAATGAGATATGAAGTGGTATGCTATAACAGGACTGAGTATATGGAATCAATTAATCACAAAATGAGACAGTAATATACTACCACTCGGGTCTCAGTATTTTTGTGAAGCCTACCATTTAAACTTAACATGTTCTCTAACAAGTTCACAATTACCACATTAACAGAAGCACATATATCATCAGAAAATCATCACTGAGCGGTTCCATGGGATAAGCCAGGCCACAAATACTCGGTGCACGCCCGTCACTTGGCATGTGCGTCACCTCAATTATAGTCATAAATCATTTAGCTCGGGGTTTCGAACCCTCAGAACCAAGTTTAGAAACGTTACTTACCTCAAAACCGGCTAAAATACTATTCTGCAGTGCCTTTGCCTCTAAATTCTTCCTCTGGGTGCTCCAAATCTACCAAGTTCATATTTTTATCATCAAATTATGCTTAAGGAATGAATTCCAATTGAAAAGTACCAAATTTAGCTCAAAACCCGAAATTAGCCAAAACCCGACCCCCGGACCCGCGTCTCGGAAGTCGACAAATTTTATACCAAAATGTTCTTCATCATCTCATGAGTCCGTACATATAAATAACGCTAAAATCAGAGTTCGTTTGACCCCTCAAATCGACTCCTAAATGTCTCATAATCTAAAGCCCTAACTCCACATTTTTCTACTGATTTTTCATGAATTAAACACTGAGATTATGTTCCTTAATCACCTATAATCGAGTTTTAAGGTCCAACATATTTACCTCAACGAAGAATACTGATTTTCCACTTCAAAAATCACCTCCAAGCTCTTTTCCCGTTCAAAAATGGTGCTAAAAGGTGTAATGGTCGCGGAGGGTTTCAATTTATACTTTCTGTCCAGGGGTTCCGCAGCTGCGGCCCATGTCTCGCACCTGCGGTCAAATCAACCGCACCTGCGACTTTTCATTAAACGGCCTAACTTTGCACCTGCGACACACATTCTGCTCCTGCGATCAAACATCCGCAGGTGCAGAAACAACAGTGAATTCACATCAGCAGTTGTTTGCTGCAAATTTCCAACTCCGAACTTCCCGTTAACCATCTGAAATCAATCCCGAGCCCCTCGGGACCCCAACCAAATATACCAACATATCATATATGATCATTCAAACTTAGTTGCACTCCCAAAACATTAAAAATAGCATCAAAACACCAAAATCACATCAAATTCAAGCCTAAGAACTTTGAAATTTCTAAAATCAATGATGCCGAACTATCAAAAACAACTCCGATTGACCTGAAATTTTGCAGACATATCCAAAATGACATTACGAACTTTTTTCAACTTCCGGAATTCCATTCCGACCCTGATATCCTATTTTCCACTGCCGACCGGAAATCACCATAAACTAACTTTCGCCAATTCAAGCCTAATTCTACATCGGTCCTCACAAAAATATTCCGAACACACTTCTAAGTCCCAAATCACCTAACGAAGCTATCCGAGCCATAAAATCCGCCTTCCGAGGTTGTTTGCCAATATAATTACTCCGATTCCGAGCCTACCAAATCTAACACATCAAGAACAATTTAACCAAGCTATGACGAGGCAATAACAGTAAATATAAATGCAGATTCTACGTAACGACCGACCAGGTGGTTACATTCTCCCCCTCTTAAACAAACGTTCGTCCTCGAACGTGCCAAGAGTTTTTCCAAAAATCATCAACCGCCGAATAACCTTACCATGCACACACCCGGGGCGACCCCATGTCACCCTACCCCATATCGATCTGATAATACAACAAATTCGAATGCCACTATATCCAACCTAATTCCTACGCCTTAGAACCCAAATTCCACGTCAGAACTCATCTACAAGATTAGAATCACGCCTCCACACACCGTATATACCTGAACCAAATCACATGAATCTGAAAGAACACAACTCATACGTCCAAACTCTATGATACCTAACTACTTTGCCTTAATCCACTCCTCTAGACGACCACAACAGAACCGCACCATGTGTGCCTAAAACCAACGAATCGCTGCTCCCCGAAGTAGGGACGGGTAACCCCTAGATAATCCCGGAGCACAGACAAACCCAATAGCCATTAACTGATACCCTCACAATAGCTCTACAGAGTCAAACAATCCGATTCGGTGCAAAACACTTACATCAAGTCATAACTAAAAGTATGATCATCTATCTTATCAAACTACGTCGAAACCGACCATACTCAGAAATGGCACATCCACCCGGGTCTCCAGACCCCCAATAGGTACCACACACAACCGACATACGCGGTCCGTAACAACAACATCACCCACAATGGTGAGCACATGAACATATGTAATAAAAGATTCATGAGGCGTATCCAGAGAATGGGCTAAAATATGATGAACATGTGAATATCAAAAATCTGAATCAATTAAAAACTTAAACTTCTCGTGACAAACTGAAACAATACGTGGGATCACGACATTAGAAGCCATCTCATCCGGTCCGGTTGAAAATGCATAAAATCGGGCCTGATCATCACCGGATCGACCTCCCCCTCTAGGGTGACCCCTACCTTCCTGACCCCCACCTCTAGCTGTCTGGGCGGGCGGTGCAGCTACTGAGTCTGAAACCGCGGGATGACTCCTCTGCTGATAAGTACCTCTCACAAGACGAGGACAAAACCTCTTAATATGGCTCATATCTCCATACTCAAAGCAACCCCTCTAGGAGAATGGCACTGGGGACTGAAGGGAAACCCTAGCACCAGGATAAACACTAGAAGAACCAGGCGTAGATGAACTCTGAAGCGATGGTGCCCAAGATGAACTCTGAGCTGGTAGGGCATTGAAAAATGGGTGCACCTGATGCGAACTATGAGGATCATGACCAACTGATCCACCACGATTACCTGAGCGACCTGGCTGAGCCTGCCTGAATGGACAGCCTCTGTCGGGCTGAGGCTGCCACCTGAAGGAACCCCACCAAAACTCCTAGATCCTCGAGACCTCTTGGCCTCCCTCTCGGTCCGTTCCTGGTGGCGAACCGACTCAATCTCTCTGGCAATGTCAACCACATCCTCAAAAGAAGCGCCAAATACCATCTCCCTAGTTAGAAAAATCTGAAGCTGATAAGTGAGGCCATCAACGAACCTCTTGATTCTCTCCCTATCCGTGGGAAATAGCCAAATAGCATGACGGGCCAACTCGGAGAACCTCATCTCATACTGCGTCACGGTCATGTCCTCCTGGCGCAACTGCTTGAACTCCCTGTGCAGCTCCTCCCTGTGGGACTGCGGTATATACTTTTCCAGGAATAGAATGGAGAACTGACGCCAGGTAAGGGGCATTGTATCAGCAGGTCTACGCCTCTCATAGGCCTCCCACCAAGCGAGTGCAGCTCCTGCGAACTGGAAGGTAGTAAATGGGACCCCACTAGCCTCCAGTATCCCTGTTGTGCGAAGGATCCTCTGACACTTGTCCAAAAATCCCTGGGCATCCTCGCCCTCAGTACCACTAGAAATCGGAGTCTGGAGTCTACTAAGACTCTCTAACCTGCGCTGCTCGTCATTTGCCAAAGCTGGGATCACAAAATCCCGGGCTGGGGCAACCCGCTAGACTGAAACTGTCCCCGGTGTCTGAAGCCCCTGAGTAACCTGCTCAGGTGTCTGGGCAGCTGGAGTCTGAGTGCCTTCCCCGGCCTAAGAAGTAGCAGCAGTAGTAGGCATGGCAACAGACTGTGCCAGGATGGTGCACACCCTCAAAATCTGGGCTAGGGTCTCTTGAAGACCCGGAATCACAATGGGTACTGCGGGTTCCTGAGCCTCTCCTGCTGGGATCTCAACTGCGGGGACCTGATCCTGGGCAGTGGGAGGGTCCACAGGTACTGCCCCGGCTGCTGAGCGGGCTGTACCCCTCCCCCTACCATGACCTCGACCTCCAGCTGGTCCTGTCGGTGTCTGATCACCACGATCGGTAGCACGAGTCCTCACCATCTGTGAGAGAATGAAAACAACAGAAGTTTAGTTCCAGAATTCAACAGAGTCGCACGACAAAATTCAATAATGTGGGATTTTTCCTAAGGGTTCTGTAGCCTCTCGAAGATAAGTACAGACGTCTCCGTACCGATCCGCAAGACTCTACTAAACCTGCTCATGACTGGTGAGACCTATTTAACCTAGCGCTCTGATACCATCTTGTCATGACCGATTTCGGAGTCGTGATGGCACTTGTCGTGGAACCAGGCAAGCCGCCCCTTTGTTTCTAAGCTAAATTCAATTTCCAGTAAAAATGCGATTTTAAACGAATTTATTGATAATACTAAGAGTCTGAAGTTTAAAACAATATTTGATACAAAAATTAAAATCTCCAACCCCGGATCCGGTGTCACTCAGTCATGAGCTGCTATATAAAAAAGATAAAGAATGAAGAAATAGACAACATAGTCTCAAAATAAGTGCAACAGGTGGAATAAGGAAGAAAAGACGAGGTCGCGATCGCCAGTTGCTACCTCGACAACTCCAATGAAAACTCAGACAGCTGCTCAATATCCACTACCGGGTCTCGGTGTACCTGGATCTGCACACAAGGTGTAGGGGGTAACGTGAGTACACCAACTCAGAAGTAACGAACCCAAACTATGGGTTGAGAAGTAGTGACGGACAAAACCTCGAAATTATACAATAAATATACAGAATTTAGACATGCTAACAATTTATTAGGATGAGTAAATATGCCGTGTATGCCAATATACTCTACATGCCATCATAAAATATATGTATGAAATCAATGTGGATATGCACATAGTGCTCACAACCCTCACACAACGGTCCACTCAGTACCATATATGGCTCTCAGGCCCAGGAAAAGTCCATCCCGGAATGTACATAATCATTGGTGACCGTAGCCACTTCGTACTGAGGAAAAAGGCCAATCTAGCCCCACGGAGACAGTCCATCTTCGGATTACAACACTCGCACAAGATCCATGTCCAGGGACGATCCATCCCTCACCTAACATCCACTTCGGACACAATCTATGCCCCGGGAAAAATCCATCCCTCAACATCAATGCGCTCACTGGGGGTGTAAAGACTCCGGAGGGGCCCTAGTGGCCCAAGCGCCATATCAAGCCAACAAAGGCATGATTTAATATCGCTGCGGTGTGCAGTATGATCTCATAACTGTCTCAATAACATGCTCTCGACCTCACTCAGTCATTACTCTTCAGTCTCACTCACATGGATCACAGATGCCTCCATTAGCTCGATACAATGATAAGTATGCATATAATTAACAATACTGAGACTGAGATACGAAGTGGTATGCTATAACAGGACTGAGTATATGGTTACAAAATGATACAGTAATATACGACCACTCGGGTCTCAGCATTTTCGGCATGAAGCTTAGCATTTACACTTAACATGATTTCTAACAGGTTCACAATTACCACATTAACAGAAGCACAAATATCATTAGGAAATCATCACTAAGCGGTGCCATGGGATAAGCCAGGCCACAAATACTCGGTGCACGCTCGCACGCCCATCACTTGGCATGTGCATCACCTCAATTATAGTCATAAATCATTTAGCTCAGGGTTTCGAACCCTCAGAACCAAGTTTGGAAACGTTACTTACCTCAAAACCGGCTAAACTACTATTCCGCAGTGCCTTTGCCTCTAAATTTGGCCTCTGGGTGCTCCAAATCTACCAAGTTCAGATTTTTATCATCAAATTATGCTTAAGGAATGAATTCCAATTGAAAAGTACCAAATTTAGCTCAAAACCCGAAATTAGCCAAAAACCGACCCCCGGGATCGCGTCTCGGAACTCGACAAATTTTATACCAAAATATTCTTCATTATCTTACGAGTCCGTACATATAAAGAATGCTAAAATCAGAGTTCGTTTGACCCCTCAAATCGACTCCTAAAGGTCTCATAATCTAAAGCCCTAACTCCACTTTTTTCTACTGTTTTCATGAATTAAACACTAAGATTATGTTCCTTAATACCCTATAATCGAGTTTTAAGGTCCAAAATACTTACCTCAACGAAGAACACTGATTTTTCCTCTTCAAAAATCGTCTCCAAGCTCTTTTCCCGTTCAAAAATGGTGTTAAAAGGTCTAATGGTCGCGGAGGGTTTTAATTTATACTTTCTGCCCAGGGGTTCCGCACCTGCGGCCCATGTCTCGCACCTGCGGTCAAATCAATCACACATACGACTTTTCATTAAACGGCCTAACTCCGCACCTGCGACACACATTCCGCTCCTGCAGGCCCGCACCTGCGATCAAACATCCGCAGGTGCGGAAACAACAATGAATTCACACCAGCAGCTGTTTGCTGCAAATTTCCAACTCCGAACTTCCCATTAACCATTCGAAATCAATCCTGAGCCCCTTGGGACCCCAACCAAATATACCAACATATCATATATGATCATTCAAACTTAGTTGCACTCCCGAAATACTAAAAATAACAGCAAAACAAAAAAATCACATCAAATTCAAGCCTAAGAACTTTGAAATTTCTAAAATCCACCAACGATGCCGAACTATCCCAAAAAACTCCGATTGACCTGAAACTTTGCAGACATATCCAAAATGACATTACGAACTTGTTCCAACTTTCGAAATTTCATTCCGACCCGATAGCCTATTTTTCACTGCCGACCGGAAATCACCATAAACTAACTTTCGACAATTCAAGGCTAATTCTACACCGGTCCTCACAAAAATATTCCGAACACACTTCTAAGTCCCGAATCACGTAACGAAGCTATCCGAGCCATAAAATCCGCCTTCCGAGGTCGTTTACCAATAAGTCAACTCTCAGTTGACTTTTCAAACTTTAAAGTTATTTTTAAAGACTAAGTGACTAAATTCTCATCATAATTATTCCGATTCCGAGCCTACAAACTCTAACACATCAAGAAAGGTTTAACCAAGCTATGACAAGGCAATAACAGTAAATATAAATGCAAATTCTACGTAACGACCGATCGGGTCGTTACACCCTACTCCGAACGTGCCTGGATGGAGTTTTCAAAGGGTCGATGGGAGGCCCGTAATCATGGTGTTGACCCAAGTCACTGCATAGTTTTGAATATTGACAAATGTCTGACCAGTTGAACCAGGTCCATCAGAGCACACATACTTGACCTGACGCGTTGGCACATGAACCGTATATGCGTAGGAGATGAATGCGACTGTGAAGTTTCAATGAACAAAGAGAGTGTCTCCTAATGCGAAAAGGTTGCAAATTGATAGGAGAATAGAAGTTGAATTCAACAAGGACAGTAACGAAGGAAGGAAGTTGAGTTTAATACGAACTCTTTCTCCCAGGAAGAGTTGTACCAGAACTGAACGACAAAATCAACAACTGACTCTATAAATAATTGAAGTATTCTTGCTTGAATTACCAACGCACAAGTGTAGAAGTGAATCAAGATCTGAAAGCAAAATTCCCAAAGATTTTGCAAGCAGAATTATTGTGCGATACAAAGGCTACAGACCAGCTAGAAGAACCAGTTCCATTTGCTTGTCATTGATTCTAGTTGGTTATAGTAGGAGATATAATATTATATCTTTTCAGCTTTCATAGAAGCAATTGTAATAGGTACACATTATTCAAGTTAGAGTTAACTTGAAGCTTGTAGAAATTAGCTAGAGGCTAGTTACTACGAAGGGATTAGAGTTAGTCCATGGATTACAAAAGAGTTTATTTTGTAAGTCCGTTTGGCTCAGAGTTTTAGTGAAGAGTTTGAGCAAATCCTACTGAGGAGTAGGTCGTGGTTTTTTCATCTTTTGAGCCAGGTGTTTTCCACGTAAAAAATCTCTATGTTTTTACTTTACTGCTTTTATTATTCCACAACAGTAGAAGTTGGAATACCAAGAAGAACCAGGTTCTTCTAGAGAGACAACACTCGAAAAATTGGATGCCACACAAATTAACCTATCTTCTTGTGTGGTATTGACGTCTAAAACATCACATGGTAAGTTTCTGCCTCAGATTGGTTATTGTTCTGGCCTCTTCTCGAACTCACTTGTCTCTTTTTCTTTTGTAGGTATAGGGAAAGATGTTGTAATGAGACCCCCTTCTGCTGATGAAGAAGTCCTTCCTCAACTACCAACTCCAAAGCAGGCCAATGAGAAAAAAATAAAAAGGTCTCCGAGTCCCTCGGGCTCGAAAAAGAAAAAATCGGCGAGGAGGCCTCGTAAGCCCAAGGTGGACACCAATGTTATATCCCCGAACTCGATCTGTCGATTAAGGGACGAGTCTGAAGAATATGAAGAATAAGAAGATAACTCCAAATTAGTGTCCTGTGTGTGGACTACTGCTTCAATACAAAAGTCCTCCAAATCGGAGGAGGTTGATAGGGGAACTTTGGCCGAAGTCCCTGAATCAGAAAGAGTAGACACCACTCTATCCCAGCTAAGACGATCGAGAGAGAGACTGGTGGGCAAGGCTTCCCGAGCAGCGGAAGAGGTCCCAAGGGACGAGTTCGGGGTGATTGACCTTTCGGGATTCCCTCAGGTTTCGGATGCTATGATCCATGAGGCCAACATGTTGGAAATTCGCTCTTACGCGGGTCTTCAGGGGGCGACCAATATTCACGGCTCCTTGGATGGGATCGATCTGCTGCCTCGGAGGATATCACCGGGTTCAACAATTTATCGGTGCCGAAGAAGGTACCATCATCAGGTGCTACTGGATCTTCACCGAGACCGAGACTGGTGGACCGATTTCTAGCCCCAAGTGCTAACCCAGGCCGCAGGCGGAACATAGTACTTAATGTCCCGGAGGATGCTCAGGTCTTCTCCCTTCCCCCGTAGGAATTGCTAGTATTTGAGAGGCTTGGTGACCAAGGAGGAACAAGCCATGATGAATACTGTGGGGAGGGGGGGGGGCTCTTGCATTTTTAATGAGGATCAACACGCTCCGAACGGGTAAATTCTAGAGTCTCTTCCTTATTTCTCTTAAACTTAGAATTGTAGGTTATTCTAACATATTCTTCCTTGCTTGCAGGCTTCGATGTTGCATCACGAGGCTTTCCTCAAAATTTGTGAGGAGAGTGAAGCTGAGGTTCGGGACCTCACTGAGAAAAGTGATACCTACAGGCTTCTCAGTGAGAAGCTTCATGCCGATTTAGTTGTGGCTCAGGATGAACACACCGATATGGCCGAGCAAGTACTCCGAGTACTTCACGATAGTAAATACGGGTTGGAGATAACGACTAAGGATCCAATTATGCAGTTCCATCAGAGGCTCGAGCAGATTGGGCGGCTCCAAAAGCAGGTGGACGAGATACATGCCGAGGCTGAAGCATTCAAGAAGAACATGGATATCCTAGCCTCGAAAAAGGAAACCGTCCAAGCACAATTAGATTCGGCCGAGACTTAGATCCAAGATGCAAAAGAGAAAGTCTTGGTGCAAGCCGAGAAGATCAAGGAGCTTCAGTCTCAGCTGTATTTGGCCATTTCTGATAAAGCAAGCTTGGCCAACAAACTCGAAGCGGCCAAATGTGAGGTGGTCGCAGCCGGCATCTAAGCTGATGATAAATTGGCCCAGTTTAAGGTTGAAGTTGAGGCCATCACATGGTAGATCATGCAAAATGGAAAGATCGGAGGGAAGCCCTCGAGGAAGCTCATTCCAAGGGTTTCGATATCATGGCCGAGATCGAAAATACCAAGCGAAAGAAGCCCGATCTTGGAAGCTGGCCTTCCCTGAGGAAGACTCTGATAGCCTAAGTAAATCCAAAGATGGGGAAGACCCCGAGGGTGGAGATGCGACCTCTGATGAAGACCAAGCCACTTAGGACTTTGTATTTTTTTTGTTCTTCTTTTTGCACTTTTTCTGAGTCCGTTTTGGCTGTTGTAAATTTTTGGACTAGGCCGATTTGGCCCTTGTAAAAAATTATTCTGTATAAATATAAGGTTTTCTTTTTCCCTTACGGATTTCTAATTTTTCCTTTCCTTTGTTATTTTCACTTACAACGGTTGAAATTCCTTAGCATGAAACAATAAGATTGTGTTTGAGGGTTCGAACAAACCTTATATTTGCCTTTATTGCCTTTCTGAGTTAAGGCGTTATTGGGGTTCGATGTTGTTGATACCCAATTTTTTCTCAAAATTATTTTCAAACCTACATATTACTTTTAAAATCATTTTTTATGTGGATGGTATTTTTCCATAATTTTTCGTATTTTTATCAACTCAGTTTTCTATTTATTTAGTATTTCTGTATTCAGTAATTATTCATAAATTATATTATAAATAATTTCAAAATGTTTCCCAGCTAAATATGTCATTTTTAATCATATTTAATTTTATTAGGTTTTAATTATTTCACAAATTAACCAATTAAGCGCTGTTTAACTATAGTTATACAAATTTTCCAACTATGGCCTAATTGCGCATTCATGCTATTTTAATTCGATAATAAGTCATTTTTATGTTTTAATATTAGCTAATTACCTTAATTTTCATCTGTGTGGCATTAATTTCATTTTTACATAATTATTGGCTATTTTAATAATTATTTAGTTGATTTTACGGGTATTCAACTAATAGCCCCGTTTTATTTAAAATCTAGACTATTTTTAAACCCAACCCATCAGATTAAACCAACCCAATACCCAACTCTTCAGCCCAATTAAATACCCAGCCCAGACCCAATTCCATACCCGACCCAACCCCAAACCAATCTGAGTCGTTGATCAAATTAGATCAACGACCCAGATTCCTATTTCCTTAATTAATTCAATCTAACCCCCAACCCCTATCATTCTCACCGACTCACATCTCTCTACTCTCATTTATCTCTCTCTAGTTTCTTCTAGAGACTTCTGTCTCTTCAGCTCTGATGGCTCTCTTCATCTTCTCCGGCCACCCCTCGCCGGAGACCCGAAAACCTCCATCACCCCTGCGTCTCATGGCTTTCTTATGCCGGTGTTGTCATCCCTAAGGACCTCAAAGGGCGAGAACCTGTCTACTTACACCCATGGTGTTCCTGTCTACTTCAAGCCTCCAAAGCTTGATTCCGAGTAGGGTTTATGACACTGAGGCTCGAGCCAGTGTTGTTCGAGGTATATCTCATCTTCTCTAAGGTTTTATATAAAACCCTAATGTTTGAAACTTTCGATTCTTTTAGATCTACACTAGATATGTGTTTGTTACAAGTTATTATGAGGTTTTCCTTAAAGGTTTTCTATTTTTTCCTAAAAGGTTCTTCACTTCCAACAAGGGTTTTCTAAAACTGTTCTTCGAAAACGATTCCTTCAAATTTTAAGCGTTGACCTGTGTTTTTTCTCATATGCTTAAACGGTTTTGCTAAGTATCGCTTTTAATCACGATTTATTATGTTAAAACTTTAGTTTTAACCCTGTATTCTAATTCTGTGTTGTTTCTATTGAGTTATTCTTTAGATTTGTATGTGTGTCTATTTCCCATGAGTAGTCCTTGATTATTTATTTGATTTTAACCTACCATACTTATTAGGGTTTCTAACTATTCGTCTTTTGCCTATATCATGATTACCCTTTGTTATTATTATTTTGTCTATTACCTGTTTACTGCATTCATGCTTATAATGTCATGTACTGGCCTAAAGCCCTGATCCTATGTGATTCCTACTTTGTTGTGCTATCGAACCTTTGATTATATTGCTTCTTTCCTAATGTGTGTTTATCCCTCTTAAATCAGCCTATTATTTTTAACATGCTTGAATCCCTGAATGATTGTGAGTAGTACTATACTTATTTTCACACGATATTCTGATTCTGAATACTTCCTTAAATACATGAGGCTTTCCTTTAATAAGCACTAATTTCGGATCCCTGATCCCCTTGATTGATACCCTTTGCTGATATCAGACCTTTGAATTATTTTCAGGCCCTATTTTGTGGTTAATTACGCTATTTACTGTCTCTTGACATTGTTTCGTTAATTGAAACTTTCTGAACCTAGCCCTAATTACCTATGCTATTCTTATTTACACATTTACCTCTTTCCTTACTTGTTACTTGTTTATTATCGTTTGAAGTTAACTCCCTTAACTAAGGGAAGTACTTGTATTAATTGATTGCACTGATTGATTCCGAGTCCCATGATTGCTGGACAATTGGAATCCTACCTTATTTTACCTAGCCTTCAATTTGTTATATATATGCTCTCTTTAGGACAGACAGACACGAACTGATCTGTTCAAAATCTCTCTCTCACAATTAAAAAACCTATATGCTCTCTCTTCTGTGCTAGCTACTACTATTCTAAGTTAGTCGGCTGCAAGCCAAGGCTAACTATTGTGCATCTCTTACTTCCTGTTTGTGTTACTGCTTTCTTCACTTCACTGATATGTTCTAATTTAGATTTCAGTCCTCAAACCAACGTGTTTCTATCACTGTTGTAATTCAGTGTGTTTCTAATTTGCTTTACTTATTATTCAACATGTATCTAGGATCCTGAACTCCCATCTGCATGTTAAGTTATGCTTTATTTGACCAGCATGTTTTTGTATACTTAGCACCTGCTTCTTACGTGAATCTCCATGCTTATGATTGGTACATTAGTTTAATCATAATCATAGTTTCTTGGGTGTTAATCTAACCTAGTACTTTACTGTACCCCTAACCCTCTGAACCCTTAGGAGTTTATGATTGTATGCCTATATGTGTGTTTGCCTATTACATGTTTGCCTCACATGCTTCGTATTTGTCCCTCAAATCCCATTACCCCTGTCTGTGATTGCTGGACCATCCCTGGTCTTTTGTGTGATGTTGAACTTCTATTTCCCTCTTCAAAACTGTTTTCTTACTTAACCTTTCTCAAAACGGTTTTCTTGCTTAAACCCCTTTTAAATAAAAAGCACTCTCACATATACTCTTATAAGTATAGGTTCTGCCCCTTATGTGTGAGCATTGCCTTGGGATCCTTGAGCTCCCTCTGAACTTTGACACACAGAGGCTGGCCATTCCACACTACACTTACTCTATTTTGGCTATGTCTGGGTGAGAGCATTTCTCGGGAACCCCTGAGCTCCTTATGGAACTTTGACACACCCGGACTATAAAAGGCTATGTAACACCAAAGGTATTGAGGTTTGGAAGATCTGGGCCTAATTGAAGGCTCCCTATAGAAGTAACTTCTTTGGTTATGTAATTCATAATTCCCGGGCTGTAATAATTTGTAAAGAAATATTTGGGAATGGATAGTGAAAAGGGGATGGTAGTTATATAGGCTATCCATGTTAAAGGGTAGATACCATGCTTCTAGGTTTACATTTCTTACGTGTGCACTAGAAATTCATGCTTAGGGCTGATTGTATACAAGCATATCATGCATTAGATATCCTGTTCCGTAGGTCCACATTTACTGTTTCAACATCCTATTATGGTATTATCGTTTATCATATAGAAATCATGCTCTAGGATTAAACGTTAATATAAACCTGTTATTCATGTAAACCAGTTCTAATATTGCTGTAATGTTGTGTTACACCTAGGAATCATGCCTAGGATAATAATGCGCTAATAAACAAGGCATCCTCATACTTGCTGCATAAAATGTTCAAATACTGTGACTTTATGCATTTAGAAATCCTGCCTAGCAAATCTGCATACCACCTATTCTGCATCCCTATGTGTGCATATTAGATATCATGCCTTAGTACCTCATTCAACACCTAGTTTAACTACTGATTTCATGAAAAAGGCCCTAAAAATAGTTTCACCATGTTTTCAAACAACTGGTAATAGTTCTGTATTTTTGCAATACCAAAGTACAATATGTTTAGGCAAACTAACTTGTAACAGTCTGGGTAATTACTGAGTATTGTCATACGCTTAGGCAAGCCTTAGGTGTTAAATCTATTAAAACTGGAAACATACTCCTTTATACCTGCTTCTTGACTATTAATGGTTATAATCAGTAAGAAACTGATAAAATTCATCCTTTGAAATCAGTAATAAAACTGCCTCACTATTGCATTCTCACCTAGATATCATGCCTTAGGTTCTGAAGTCAATAAGGCCTTACTTGTGTCTTAGTCGTGTTAATCATGTGCCTAATCTGTGGAGGAATACTTGGTCCTCGTATCTGCTCTTATTTGTTTTCCCTTTATCTGAAGTCCTAATTTTCGTTGTTTGTCGCTTAGACTCTTGTCCTTTAAACCTAGGGGTCAACCTAGTACTTCTTTTTAGAATAGTAGTCCTAGCCTCCTCCAGGACTGATAGGATGGGACGGGTAATAGCACGCAATAGAGTCTGTGACCAACATACGCTTTAATTACCTTCACGGGGTGGGAAGGGTAGAATATGGATATGATGACCGGTACGCTAATACCACGTGTAGTCCCTCTTTGAGGAGTGATTACCGGGTATTGCATTGATGTGATCCATATTATTATAAACATGGGACACCTTTATATGCTAGCTCGTAATCTTCTTTACTGTTTTTCTAAACATCTATATGCTTAAGACTTAAATCCCCTTTTATTTGAGCCTTTACTTGTTATTTTCTAGTTGTACAAATTCAAGAACCATTTGGCCGGGGACCACACTTGTGGATCATGAGGGGTGCCTAACACCTTTCCCTTAGGATAATTTCAAGCCCTTACCCAAATTTCTGGTTAGCAATGTAGTTGTAATTAAACCCCTTAGGTGCCCTAATGCACCGTTAAAATCGTTAGGTGGCGACTCTTCAAAATATGCAAACCCCTTTCCCAAAAGGAAAGTGTTATCCCAACCAATGTCATAAACTCGATATTCCGCGAGGAAGAAAAAGGGGGCGCGACAGCATGGCGACTCTACTGGGGATATCCAGGCTTTTACCATTTCAAATAGTTCCGTGAATTTGTGCCTTTATTTCAAATAATTGCACCCTTTCCCATTCCCTTTACATGCAATTAATTGCTTACTTCGGGTATTTACTTTTCTTCAAAAACGTAACTGACATGTCTCTTTGTTTCGTTTTGTAACTGCTTTAAATCATTACTACCGTTTTTACCGTTTTCTTTAACGTGCAAATACATGACAACTTGTCTTAATACTTATTGCATAAATCATGCTCAGCGTTCATACTCCACTCGTGCCAAACAAAATACTATAGCAATGCTTGATGAGTGGTTGCGCCCTTCCTATATTATCACCTACTAAATTCGGAAAAGCTTATTTTCAGTAAAACTAGTCGATCAGCGGTGCAGTCGACGGTTCCGTGCCTTTCCCCCTTGAGTTGTCCGATCAAGGGTACCGATCTAAAACCCCATAGAAACCTCACTCTGTTTCACTGTTGCATGCATCATGGTCAAAACTAGTCAAGCTAAAGTGTCGTACGCACGATAGCTTTTAGGATAGCCTTATCCAAAAGTCCACCGGGTTTCCCTAAACCCAAACGGACGCCCTCACATTCTGTGCATTTATTTGGGGAACTAAATGCTTCCTGCTAATTATTGACGATAAATAGTCGAATCCGGTGGGGTAAGGGCCTAACTTTATTTGCTTTGCAGAAAAAATGAGGCACGAAGTCCCCAGATTCGGCATGGTCTCCAACATCCACCCAAAACTGTTGAGTTGGTGGGAGGATCTGCATCTAGCGACAAACCTATCATCAGGAAACACTTGGGTAACCTACCGTCTCTCCTGGAAATCCATCCCAACCAAATGATAGTAGAGGCTGCTACCCTGTTCTGGGATCGTGAAAGGTCCGTGTTCCGGTTTGGTAACATCAAAATGGTGACTTTGATAGAAGAGATAGGAGGGATGCCTAACCTAGTATGGGAAACTCCAGGGTTGTTGATGACTGAGAACCTCACAGGCAAAAGTTTCCTCAAAATGATGGTTCTGAAAAAGGACGCGGAATTGGTATGTTTGGAGGATTCGTACATTCCTTTTGACTACTTGTACGAAAGGTATGGCTTCAACAAATCATACTATACCTACCATGACGAGTTTACTATCACCTCTCTGGGACACGTCCATCGCCGAGTGTTCGTATTTATGTTTTGCTTTTTGGGTCTGATCGTGTTCCGATGAAGAAGGAAATGATCCATACCAGGCTAGCCATGGTAACTAAGACCATAATGGAAGGGGTAAATGGGCAATATTTCAGCATTGTGCCCATGATCGTTGCAAACATATATCGGGCCTTAGAAAGGTGTCAACAAGGAGCAAAGCATTTCGAAGGTTGAAATTTATTACTTCAACTCTGGCTCATGGAACATCTCCAAAAGGGAGAATATCGACAGGACATTCACTGTAGAATGTGGGATGACCACATCGCTTTCCATCACCCAAAGCGAATGAATTATATCCCTGACATGTTCGCTTAGCCTGAAAATGCTGAGGGATGGGTTGAGCTTTTTGACTCCAAACACCACAAAATACCATTTCCACACCTATAACAATCCCATATATGTGGAAACCACGAACCACTCCACTATGCCTATCCCACAGGCGTCCGAGTCTGACGAAAAGGATTTACTTATCTGGAACCTGGTCGAAGAGCTTAGGAAACTGACCAGCCGAGTCCAGGGTGTTGAAGGAACCAAGGGGATTGAATGGCTGAATTATGAGGACCTTTGTATCCAACCTGATGTCGAACTACAAGAGGGGTACAAACCTCCAAAGTTCGAAATATTTGACGGTACTGGTGATCCGAGAGTCCATCTGAGGACCTATTGCGACAAGTTGGTTGGCGTGGGAAAGGATGAAAGAATCCGCATGAAGCTATTCATGAGGAGTTTGAAGAGAGACGCACTGTCTTGGTACATCAGCCAAGAACCCAAGAAATGGTCAAACTGGGTAAGCATGGCGTCTAATTTTATGGACAGGTTTAGATTCATCACCGAGAATGCACCAAATGTGTTCTACATTCAAATTTTGAAGAAACCTGCATAAACCTTTCGCGAGTATGCTAATCGCTGGAGGTCCGAAGCCGCTAAAGTCAAACCTTCTCTAGAGGAAGAACAAATGAACAAGTTCTTTTTTTGGGCTCAGGACCCGCAGTATTATGAACGGTTAATGATGGTTGAGGGCCACAAGTTTTCTGACATCATCAAATTGGGTGAGCGGATTGAAAAAGGTATTAAAAGCGGTATGGTTACAAATTTTGAAGCCTTGCAAGCCATTAACAAGGCTCTACAGCCCGGTGGTGTGTCTAAGAAGAGAGACGTGGGAGCTGTAATGATTGCACAAAGAGCCAAGTCCCACTCAAATACCAAACCTATCCAACACCTCCACTCACATACCATCCAACCCCGAATTACCAAGCATCCTCACCAAATTACCAAGCTCCACCATCCTCCCACCAAGATCCACCACCCACATATCAACCTGCTTCGCCCAAATATTCACAACCCGCTCCTGTCTACCACACTTATAATTCCCATCCATCCCATTACCAATCACCCCCTGCACGCCAAAACTTCCCTAGACCTCGTCCCAATTTTGATCGCCATCCTCCAAAGTTATACATCGCCATAGATGAGCCCATTGACTAGCTGTACGAGAAGCTCAAAGCCGCTGGTTATGTCACACAAATCCCTGCTGCCACCCCTGAGAACCCTTCTCAGTGGGTTAACCCAAAAAAATCATGTGCATATCATTCCGGCATGAAAGGACACACCATCGAAGAATGCCGCTCTCTGAAGGACAAAATACAGGCTCTCATTGACAACAAGATTATTGTGGCAAAGGACCCCGCTCCAAACGTCCGCAACAACCCTCTGCCAAACCATAAGGGTAGAGGTATCCATATGATTGAAACAGAAGATGATTGGGATTCCGAGGGGTCAATCGAGTTGATCGTAGAAGGCAATCACCCAAAGAAACCCGCATTCACTCTCAAACCGATCATAGTCCAGATCCAACCATCTGAGACCGCTGAGGTGAATATGTCTATATCATTTGAGTTTGAAGCAGCGCTACCTGCAAAGTCACCAGTGCCAATTGAAGTTGAGTTTGTATCTCCAGCAAATGCACCGGCATCATTCGAGGTCAGAATCTTGCCACCCCGAACACACATTTAGTTTTAAGTAAGGATGGCTTCACCAATTCCGGTGGCAATTTCAACCACGCCACCATTCTATTCAAACACTATACCTTGGGACTACACACCCGAGGCAAGAAGGAAAGGCAAGGTCAGGTCTGAGGAAGCTGTCACAGCACAGGGTATGACGAGAGCTGGTAGGGTCTACACCCTTGAGCATCTGGCCGAGTCAAGAAAGCAGGCTGCCAACCGGCCTCCCCTTATCGAAACAGGTCCCGATGACCTTTGGAGAAAGGTACAGGCTAAGGAGTATTCAATCATCGACCAGCTGAACAAGACACCGGCACATATATCCATCCTCTCTCTGCTGCAGAATTCCGAAACACACAGAAATGGTTTGTTAAAAGTGTTGAGTGAAGCATATGTGCCAAACAACATCACTAGTGGGGAAATGGCCAATATGGTAGGCCAGGTACTGGAGAGTCATAAAATCACTTTTCATGAGGACGAGCTACCACCTGAAGGATTGGGGCACAACAAAGCACTACACATCACCGTGCAATGCAAAGATCATTTCATCACAAGAATCTTGATCGATGGATGTTCCAGTCTTAACATCTGTCCGTTGATAACACTAAAGAAACTAGGTAAAGGGCTACATGAGATAAGGGATGGGACGATCAATGTGAAATCCTTCGATGGTTCTCATAGGTCCACCATGGGGGAGATCAGCCTATGTCTGCAGATGGGACCGATTTGGTTCGAAGTGGATTTCCAGGTGATAGATGTGCCAGCATCCTACAACCTATTGTTGGGATGACCCTGGATTCATACTGCTGGGGCCATAGCATCAACGCTACATCAGGCGGTAAAATTTGAGTGGAACCACCAAGAGGTGATTATTCATGGTGACGGTAGCAAGCCCATTTATAGTCGTCAAACTATTCCGGTGATTGACGGAAAAAGGAAGATAGGTGGAGGAACCTACCACCACATTGAACGGGTCAATGCTATCGACAAGGAAAAGTGGTGGGACAACAAGATTGAAAGCATCCTAAACTGGAGAGGATATGATCCAGGCAAAGGGCTCGGTAAGAACCTCCACGGGATCACGAAGTCAATAAAGCTCAAGGAATATGGCACCACTTTCGGTCTGGGGTATGAGTACACTTGGCAGGAATTCAACGACTGGTCGCCACCTTGGCGCAGTCCCTATTACCTTTTGGAGCAGCCGATACCTCATCTTGAGCAGACTTTCAAGCAGGCCGACACTATTTTCGGTTCAGACGAGGAAGAAGCACTTGCAGCAATGAGGAGTTTGTTCCTAGAAGACGAAGATATGGATTGATGTGTTGTTCTCGAGGGGGAGGGGAGGAAGGCCCTTCCATACAGATTGTAATCAAGGGGACATATCTCAAGAACTGGTCTATCAAGATGACCAAAGCCCGACGAGCCTCGGGGTAGCAAGGCTAAAACAAGCATTATTTACTAAATGATTTTCCTTTTCCTGCATTTTCTAATTTCTGCAATAAAGATCTTCAATGTTCAAAATAGTTATTCAATCTATCAAAGCATCTTCTAAATTTCTCTTACGAATCCAAAATTTATTGTTATTATTTTTCTCATTACTTTATTTATATAGCATTACTATTACTTGTCTTGATGAATCGATGACTGTGACATGCAATGAGACAATGCAACAGATGGACATTGATTAAGATGAAGACGACATACCGGACGCGATTGTCAAAGAAGTTGAGAACTTTGAGAACAGACTTAAGTCCAACCTGGATGAGACTGAAGTTATCAATCTGGGAGATCCAGAAAACTTCAAGGAGACTCGCATCAGCATTCATTTGTCACCATCAGAAAAGAAAGAATACACAGAGTTTCTAAGAGAGTATGAGGACGTATTTGCATGGTCGTATGATGACATGACTTGTCTAAGTACATCTATTGTGGCTCAAAAACTGCCAACCAATCCAGTGTGTTCACCAGTGAAACAAAAGCTCAGAAAATTCAAACCCGACATGAGTTTGAAGATCAAAGAAGAAGTTACCAAGAAGATCAACGCCAAAGTTCTCCGGGTAGTGGAATAACCGACATGGTTAGCCAACATTGTACCTGTACAAAAGAAGGACGGGAAGGTCAGAGTCAACTATCAGGATCTTAACCGGGCCAGTCCAAAAGACGACTTCCCCTTGCCAAATATACACATTCTGATTGATAACTGCGACAAGCATGAACTACAGTCTTTTGTGGATTGCTTCGCTGGTTATCACCAAATTTGGATGGATGAGAAAGATGCTGAGAAAATGACGTTCATTACACAGTGGGGAGTGTATTGTTACAAGATGATGCCATTAGGCCTAAAGAATGCAGGGGCCACCTACATGAGGGCCATGACCACCATATTCCATGACATGATTCACAAGGATATCGAGGTGTACGTGGATGATGTCATTATAAAATCAAAGAAAGTTGCTGATCACATGGAGAATTTAGGGAAGTTCTTCAATAGATTGCGAAAATACAATCTGAAACTAAACCCCGCGAAATGTGCATTCGGTGTTCCTGTTGGGAAGTTAGTGGGATTTATTGTAAGCCGCCGGGGAATAGAATTGGATCCTTCAAAAGTCAAAGCCATTTAAGAGCTACCACCACCAAGGAACAAGAAAGATGTGATGAGCTTATTGGGGAGGCTTTATTACATCAGCCGGTTTATAGCATAGTCTACAATCATCTGTGGGCCAATCTTTAAGATGCTGAAGAAGGACGCTGCGATCGATTGGACCAACGATTGTCAAAAGGCTTTCGACAGAATCAAGGAATATTTGTCAACACCGCCAGTCCTAGTACCGCCCAAGCCAGGTAGGTCTCTGTTACTCTATCTTGCCGTGTTAGATGGAGCTTTCGGCTGCGTTCTGGGGCAGCACGATGAAACAGGAAGAAACAAGCTATTTATTACCTCAGCAAGAAGTTCACTCCATATGAGGCCCGGTATTCTCTATTAGAGCGTACCTGTTGTGCTCTAACTTGGGTCGCCCAAAAGCTGAGACATTACTTCTGTGCCTATACAACATATNATCTGGCAGACCATCTTGTTGAGAATCCCATAGACAGAGGATACGAACCCTTGAAAATGTATTTTCCTGATGAGGAGGTATCATTCATAGGAGAAGACATTGCAGAATCCTATGATGGTTGGAGGATGTTCTTTGATGGAGCAGCAAACTTCAAGGGAGTCGGTATTGGAGCAGTCCTAGTATCAGAGACCGGTCAGAATTATCCGATATCCGCCAAACTCAGGTTCCCTTGCACCAACAATATGGCCGAATATGAAGCCTGCATCTTAGGGCTCAATATGGCCATTGACATGAACGTCCAGGAATTGTTAGTGATCGGTGATTCAGACTTATTGGTACATCAGGTACAAGGAGAATGGAAAACAAAGAATTCCATGATACTTCCGTACCTACACCACGTACAGGAATTAAGAAAGAGGTTCACAAAGATAGAGTTCCGGCACGCCCCCAGAATCCAGAATGTGTTCGCCGATGCATTAGCTACTTTGTCCTCAATGATCATGCATCCGGACAAGAATTTCATTGACCCTATTCCCATAAAAATCCATAATCAGCCAGCTTACTGTGCCCATATCGAAGACGAAGCAGACGAAAATCCTTGGTTTCATGACATCGATAAGTACTTAGCAAAAGGAGAATACCCCAAGCTTGCAAATTCCACTCAGAAACGCATTCTTCGGAGATTCTCCAACAATTTCTTCCACAGCAGGGGAATCCTGTATAGGAGGACTCCCGATTGGGGTTATTAAGGTTTGTTGATGCAAAAGAAGCATCAAAACTACTGGAAGAAATTCATGCTGGGACCTGTGGCCCACATTGAACGTTTTGTTTTAGCAAAGAAAATACTCCGAGCTGGTTACTTTTGGATGACTATGGAAACAGACTGCATCCAGTATGTTCAGAAGTGCCACCACTGCTAGATACATGGGGATATGATAAAGGTGCCTCCAAGTAAGCTCAATGCAACCAACTCACCATGGCCGTTCGCCGCTTGGGGTATGAACGTTATTGGACCTATCGAGCATGCCTCTTCCAATGGCCACAGGTTCATTCTGGTCGCCATTGACTACTTCACTAAGTGGGTCAAAGCAGCCTCCTACAAAGCAGTTACTAAGAAAGTCGTGGCCGACTTTGTCCGCGACCGCATTGTTTGTCAGTTCGGAGTTCCAGAGTCAAATCACTGACAATGGTTCTAATCTCAACAGTGACTTGATGAAAGCTATGTGTGAAACTTTCAGGATCAAACACAAGAATTCCACAGCATACCGACCTCAGATGAATGGAGTCGTAGAGGCCGCTAACAAAAACATCAAGAAGATGATAGAAAGGCAGAAGCAGTGGCATGAAAATTTATCATTCGCTATACTGGGATACCGCACCACTGTCCGCACATAAATAGGGGCAACTCCCTATATGCTAGTTTATGGTACAGAGGCTGTAATTCCTGCCGAAGTGGAGATTCCATCTCTAAGAATTATATAGGAAGCTGAGCTCAGCGATGCAGAGTGGGTAAGAAGTCGTTATGAGCAACTAGCCCTCATAGACGGGAAGAGAATGAATGCAGTATGTCATGGTCAACTATATTAGAACAGAATGGCCAGGGCCTTCAACAAGAAAGTCAAGCCGAGACGATTCACACCGGGGCAGTTGGTATTAAAGAAAATCTTTCCGCATCAAGATGAAGCCAAGGGGAAGTTCTCTCTCAACTGGCAAGGTCCGTACATGGTTCATAGAGTGCTGACAGGAGGAGCACTCATACTTGTAGAAATGGACGGAGAAGTTTGGCCGAAACCAATCAATTCAGATGCAGTCAAGCGCTACTATGTGTAATCTTTATGATTTCTTGGTGATGTAATTTGAACTACGCCTGACCTGATTCCCATTTAAGAGGGGATACGTAGGCAGCCCTATGGGTTCGGTCACAATTCAATAAAAATCTANACTACGCCTGACCTGATTCCCATTTAAGAGGGGATACGTAGGCAGCCCTATGGGTTCGGTCACAATTCAATAAAATATATATATTTTTTCGAAATTGGAACTGGGGCTGAATTTTGAGGAGGGCCCTCCAAATTTCGAAGCAAGTAACAGTTCACAAGCATTCACCCAGCCAACTGGGGCAGAATTTTGAGGAAGGCCCTCATAATTCTGAAGCAAGTTCAGCCAATCGCTGGGCGAGAAGCAGTCAAAGGCATCCACCCAGCAAACTGGGGTAGAATTTTGAGGAGGACCCTCAAAATTCCACAGCAGGAGAGGTCGCGATGTCTCAAGCCGTGTCATGTCGTCGTTTCATCTAAAACTATTTTAGATTATATATTATACTTTTACAAAAACCATGCATATTTATTTTTTCTGAAGCAGCTTGTTTAGCAAACGCTACCCCAATGACACAGACAGTATCATCATGATCAAGCAAACGAGCCAAGCGGAGCCAGCAGGAATGCGAACTAACCTTTGCCCTTTACAAAACTCACGATTTTTCTTTAGATGTAGGCACAAAATTGCAAAAGCCCCGAAATATATTATTCGCTCTAAGGACAGACATCGTTCCTCAAACTCGTCATTCCAACACTTATTATTAGCACAAACAACGCTTCATTATCACAATGCTCTACCGCAGTTTAACACCAGCTAAGAATTTCTGTTGTCCAAATTTTGCATAAGGCTACCTTTCTGCCTTCCGAGACTAAACGTTGTCTCCATATACATCCGCATATTGCATAAGGCTACCTTTCTGCCTTATGAGACTAAATGCTATCTCCATCTGCATTCGCATATTGCATAAGGCTACCTTTCTGCCTTTCGAGACCAGACGCTGTCTCCATCTGCATTTGCATATTGCATAAGGCTACCTTTCTGCCTTCCGAGACTAAACGTTGTCTCCATCTGCATTCGCATATTGCATAAGGCTACCTTTCTGCCTTCCGAGACTAAATGTTGTCTCCATCTGCATCCATTCCTGCATAAGGCTACCTTTCTGCCTTCCGAAACTAAAAGTTGTCTCCATCTGCATCTGCATTGCATAAGGCTACCTTTCTGCCTTCCGAGACTAAATGGTGTCTCCCATTTACTTTTCAAAATCAACCCCTATCTCTATCATTTGCTTCCTTTAGGGCTAAGCTCTGCCCTTTTTAATTTGCAAGACTAAGCTCTATCTTATCAGCATCATGCTATTGCATCTTCATGGGCTGAAATATCGCCAACTTATCTAAAGGCGTCATCGTTCGGAGGCACCATCTTCATGGCCCGAGAACACCATGTCATGGCCTGAGGATCCCTTTTTATCAGCTTGCATATCATTATTCAAAGGCATCATGGTTCAGAGGCACCATCTTCATGGCTCGAGAACATCATTTCATGGCCTGCAAATCCTACATCAAGCAATTAATGGCCTAGGACATCATGGTCTAAGGACATCATCCTTAATCGTCCAAAGACAACATGCATAGTCCAATGGAAATTTGCATCATGTTTAAATTACGTACGATATATGCTTGTTATTCATTTGCAGGTAATCTGGCTAGCAACAACCATCCAGGCAGGAGCGGTCCCGCTCCAGTTCTCCTAACTATCCCATAAGCCGCTTGATCACCCAACCCTGCACTTTGCGTCCGTCCTTGTAAAACTTCATCGGCATACTTCGCCGGTGGCTCCTGAACTACATATGGCTTGATTATTGTATAACCAGGGATATGTAGGTAGCTCAGAAACCAGGGTGCGACCCAAATCCCTTCAAAACCATTTCGCTTGGTCAAAATTGGCCATCATATCTTTACCCGACAACTCTTTCATCCTTCCCGGGTAAAGAGGGGCAACTGTTGATACCTAATTTTTCCTCAAAATTATTTTCAAACCTACATATTACTTTTAAATCATTTTTTATGTGGGTAGTATTTTTCTACAATTTTTCGTATTTTTATCAACTCAATTTTCTATTTATTTAGTATTTCTGTATTAAGTAATATTCATAAATTATATTATAAATAATTTCAAAATGTTTCCCAGCTAAATATGTCATTTTTAATCATATTTATTTTTATTAGGTTTTAATTATTTCACAAATTAACAAATCAGGCGCTGTTTAACTATAATTATACAAATTTTGCAACTATGGCCTAATTGCGCATTCATGCTATTTTAATTCGATAATCTGTCATTTTCGTGTTTTAATATTAGCTAATTACCTCAATTTTCATCTATGTGGCATTAATTTCATTTTTACATAATTATTGGCTATTTTAGTAATTATTTAGCCTATTTTTAAACCCAACTCATCAGATTAAACCAACCCAATACCCAAAACTTCAGCCCAATTAAACACCCAGCCCAGACCCAATTCCATACCCGACCCAACCCCAAACCAATCTGAGCCGTTGATCAAATTAGATCAACGGCCCAGATTCTTATTTCCTTAATAAATTCAAACTAACCCCCCCTCCCCAACCCCTCTCATTCTCACCGACTCACATCTCTGTACTCTCATCTCTCTCTCTCTCTATCTAGTCTCTTCTAGAGACTTCTGTCTCTTCAGCTCCGATGGCTCTCTTCATCTTCTCCGGCCACCCCTCGCCGGAGACCCTGACACCTCCATCACCCCTACTTCTCATGGCTCTCTTATGCCGGTGTTGTCATCCCTAAGGCCTCAAAGGGCGAGAACCTGTCTACTTACTCCCATGGTGTTCCTGTCTACTTCAAGCCTCCAAAGCTTGATTCCGAGTAGGGTTTATGACCCTGAGGCTCGAGCTAGTGCTGTTCGAGGTCTTTCTCATCTTCTCTGTGGTTTTCTGTAAAACCCTAATGTTTGAAACTTTTGATTCTTTTAGATCTACCCTAGACCTGTGTTTGTTACAAGTTATTATGAGGTTTTACTTAAAGGTTTTCTATTTTTTCCTAAAAGGTTCTTCACTTCTAACTAGGGTTTTCTAAAACTGTTCTTTGAAAAGGATTCCTTCAAATTTTAAGTGTTGACCTGTGTTTTTTCTCATATGCTTAAACGGTGTTGCTAAGTATGGCTTTTAATCACGATTTATTATGTTAAAACTTTAGTTTTAACCCTATATTCTAATTTTGTGCTGTTTCTATTTAGTTGTTTTTTAGATTTGTATGTATGTATATTTCCCATGAGTAGTCCTTGATTATTTCTGTGATTTTACTCTACCATACTTATTAGGGTTTCTGACTATTCGTCTTTTGCCTATATCATGACTACCCTTTGTGATTCTAATTTTGTCTATTACCTGTTTACTGCATTCATGCTCATAATGTCATGTACTGGCCTAAAGCCCTGATCCTATGTGATTCCTACTTTGTTGTGCTATTGAACCTTTGATTATATTGCTTCTTGCCTAATGTGTGTTTATCCCTCTTAAATCAGCCTATTCTTTTTAACATGCTTGAATCCCTGAATGATTGTGAATAGTACTATACTGATTTTCACACGATATTCTGATTCTGAATACTTCCTTAAATACATGAGGCTTTCCTTTAATCAGCACTAATTTCGGATCCCTGATCCCCTATGATTGATACCCTTTGCTGATATCAGACCTTTGAATTATTTTCAGGCCCTATTTTGTGGTTAATTACGCTATTTACTGTCTCTTGACATTTTTTCCTTAATTTAAACTTTCTGAACCTAGCCCTAATTACATATGCTATACTTATTTATACATTTACCTCTTTCGTTACTTGTTACCTGTTTATTACCGTTTGAAGTTAACTCCCTTAATTAAGGGAGTACTTGTATTGATTGATTGCACTGATTGATTCCGAGTCCCGTGATTGCTGGACAATTGGACTCCTACCTTATTTTACCTAGACTTCAATTTTTTATATATATGCTCTCTTTAGGACGGACAGACACAGGTTGATCTGTTCAAAATCTCTCTCTCACAATTAAAGAAACTCTCTGGTCTCTCTTCTGTGCTAGCTACTACTATTCTAAGTTAGTCGGCTGCAAGACAAGGCTAACTATTGTGCATCTCTTACTTCCTGTTTGTGTTGCTGCTTTCTTCACTTCACTGGTATGTTCTAATTTAGATTTCAGTCCAAACCAACGTGTTTCTATCACTGTTGTAATTTCGTGCGTTTCTAATTTGTTTTACTTATTGTTCAATATGTATCTAGGATCCTGAACTCCCCTCTGCATGTTAAGTTAGGCTTTATTTGACCAGCATGTTTCTGTATACTTAGCACTTGCTTCTTACGTGAATCTCCATGCCTATGATTGGTACATTAGTTTAATCATGATCTTAGTTGCTTGGGTGTTAATCTAACCTAGTACTTTACTGTACCCCTAATCCTCTGAACCCTTAGGAGTTTCTGATTCTATGTCTATATGTGTGTCTGCCTGTTACATGTTTTCCTCACATGCTTTGTATTTTCCCCTCAAATCCCATTACCCATGTCTGTGATTGTTGGACCATCTATTGACCCATGGCGCTGCATAGTTTTGAAGTTTGACAAATGGCTGACCAGTTGAACCAGGTCCATCAGAGCACACATCTTGAACTAAATAGCTGGCACATGAACCGTATATTCTTAGGAGATGTTTGTGAATATGAAATATCAATGAACCAAGAGATTGTCTCCTAATGCAAAAAGGTTGCAAACTGATGAGTCGATTGAAGTCGAATTCAACAAGGAAAGTAATAAAATAAAGAAAGTTGAGTTTGGTACGAATTATGTTCACCCAAGTAGAGTTGGACTAGAATTGGAAGATAAGCTCAACAACTGACTCTATAAGTACTTGATGTATTTATGCTGGAATTCCACATGCACAAAAGCTGAAGTGAATCAAAGTCTGAAAGCAAAGTTCCCAGAGTTATTTTGCTAGCAGAATCATTGTGCGATCCAAAGGCTACAGTTCAACTAGAAGAACCAGTTCCATCTGATTGATTATTGAGTCTAGTTGATTGTAGTAGGAGTTTTAATATAGTGTCTGTCATCTTTCATAGAAGCAATTGTAATAGGTACGTATTGTTCAAGTTAGAGTTAACTTGAGGTGTGTAGAAATTAGCTAGGGGCTAGTTACTAAAAAGGGATTAGAGTAAGTCCTAGGTTTACAAAAGAGTTTATTTTGTAAGTCCGTTTGGCTTAGAGTTTTAGTGAAGAGTTTGAGTAAATCCTACTGAGGAGTAGGTCGTGGTTTTTTCACCTGTTGAGCCAGGTGTTTCCACGTAAAAATCTCTGTGTTTTTACTTTACTGCTTTTTATTATTCCGCAACAGTAGTAGTTGGAACACCAAGAAGAACCAGGTTCTTCTACTGAGACAGCACTCGAAAATTGGGTACCACACAAAGTAACCTATCTTCTTATGTGGTATTGAAGTCTAAAACATCACCATCCCTGGTCTTTTGTGTGATGTTGAACTTCTATTTCCCTCTTCAAAAATGTTTTCTTACTTACCCTTTCTCAAAATTGTTTTCTTGCTTAAACCCCTTTTAAATATAAAGCACTCTCACATATACTCTTAGAAGTCTAGGTTCTGCTCCTTCTGTGTGAGCATTGCCTTGGGACCCTTGAGCTCCCTCTGAAATTTGACACACAGAGGCTGGCCATTCCACACTGCACTTACTCTATTTTGGCTATGTCTGGGTGTAAGCATTTTCCGGGAGCCCCTGAGATCCTTAGGGAACTTTGACACAACCGGACTATGAAAGAATGAAACACCAAAGGTATTGAGGTTTGGAAGATCTGGGCCTAATTGAAGGCTCCCTATAGAAGTAACTTCTTTGGTTATGTAATTCATAATTACTGACCTGTAATAATTTGTAAACAAATATTTGGGAATGGATGGTGAAAATTGGAGGGTAGTTATATAGGTTATCCATGCTAAAGGGTAGATACCATGCTTCTAGGTTTACATTTCTTACGTGTGCACTAGAAATTCATGCTTAGGGCTGATTGTATGCAAGCATATCATGCATTAGATATCATGCTCCTTAGGTCCATGTTTACTGTTTCAGCATCCTATTATGGTATTATCGTTTATCATATAGAAATCATGCTCTAGGATTAAACGTTAATATAAACCTGTTATTTATGTAAACCAGTTCTAATATCATTGTAATGTTGTGGTACACCTAGGAATCATGCCTAGGATAATAATGCGCTAATAAACAAGTCATCCTCATACTTGCTGCATAAAATGTTCAAATACTGTGACTTTATGCATTTAGAAATCCTGCCTAGGAATTCTGCATACCGCCTATTCTGCATCCTTATGTGTTCATATTAGATATCATGTCTTAGGACCTCATTCAACACCTAGTTTAACTACTGATTGCATGAAAAAGGCCCTAAAAATAGTTTCACCATGTTTTCAAACAACTGGTAATAGTTCTGTATTTTTGCAACACCTAAGTACAACATGTTTGTGGAAACTAACTTGTAACAGTCTGGGTAATTACTGAGTATTGTCATACACTTAGGCAAGCCTTAGGTGTTAAATCTATTAAAACTGGAAACATACTCCTTTATACCTGCTGCTTGACTATTAATGGTTATAATCAGTAAGAAACTGATAAAATTCATCCTCTGAAATCAATAATAAAGCTGCCTCACTATTGCATTCTCACCTAGATATCATGCCTTAGGATCTGAAGTTAATAAGGCCTTACTTGTGTTTGAGTCGTGCTAATCATGTGCCTAATCTGTGGAGGAATACTTGGGCCTCGTATCGGCTCTTATTTTTTTTACCCTTATCTGAAGTCCTAATTGTCATTGTTTGTCGCTTAGAATCTTGTCCTTTAAACCTAGGGGTCAACCTAGTACTTCCTTTTAGGATAGTAGTCCTAGCCTCCTCCAGGACTGATAGGATGGGACGGGTAATAGCACGCAATAGAGTCTGTGACCAACACACTCTTTAATTACCTTTATGGGGGTGGGAAGGGTAGAATATGGATATGATGACCGGTGCACTAATATCACGTGTAGCCCCTCTTCGAGGAGTGATTACCGAGTATTGCATTGATGTGATCCATATTATTATAAACATAGGACACCTTTATATGCTAGCTCGTAATCTTCTTTACTGTTTTTCTAAACATCTTTATGCTTAAGACTTAAATCCACTTTTATTTGAGCCTTTACTTGTTATTTGCTAGTTGTACAAATTCACGAAACCATTTGGCTGGGAACCACACTTGGGGATCCTGAGGAGTGCCTAACACCTTTCCCTTAGGATAATTTCAAGACCTTACCCAAATCTATGGTTAGCAATGTAGTTGTAATTGAACCCCTTAGGTTCCCTAATGCACCGTTAAAATCGTTAGGTGGCGACTCTTCAAATATGCAAACCCCTTTCCCAAAAGGAAAGAGTTGTCCCAACTAATGTCATAAACTCGATATTCCACGAGGAAGAAAAAGGGGGCGCGACAGATGTCACCTAAGATTTTCCCGGAAAATATCTTATGTTTTTATGATTTTACCGTGGGTAGTCTTTAGAACCGGTTGTGAAAGAAGTTTTTCTTTTTCGAAGGCCTGTTTTTGTTACGAATTTCGGACGTCTCTGAGCCGTGTTAAATTAGTCATAGCCTTTTAATTTGGGAGCTGCCCATTGGGCTTGTAAAATTCCCGAGTGGGGTGGCCGTGGACTTTAAAAATTGGGGAGTTGCTTATGAGGTCTTTTGCCCCTGAGGCCCGATGACTTGGGCTTTCTGAATTGGACGGCAGTCCCCGAGTGAGGGAGTGGTCATTCGTATTTCGGTTAAGTATTGCCCTTGGGCTCGTTATTTTCAAAAGTACGGTGCTCTTTAAGAGATGTAAAGAGGAAAAAATTTTAAACATATGATTTTTGCAAGGAATGTACTTCTTTATTCTCGATTAAAACAATCATACATGCGTACATGTTTATGCCAGGGCCTGAACAATCTATGTGAGCACGGTTCATTTTGATCGTTTGGCCCTTACAATAAGTCCTATCTATCGAGACCCTCATTTTTATGAAATAGTTTCCTCGCTAGATTTGATATTCGAAGATAACGCATATCGGAGGGTATCCCCCTCAGTATTCGAGGTTAATTGCAAAGGAACCTCGGATATTGTTGGATTGATCTTCGATGCCGATTCGTAATCGTAAACTGTTTACCCTAAAACGGATAACAATTGAATTTATACGTGGTTTTAGGGATACGTGATTTTACTTGGCACAAACTGAGGAAATATATAAATTGATGTTGAAATTGACTGCAAAGAGAAATAAATGCAAACCAAATGAAACGTATAGCTTTGGGCCTCGAGCTAGGTCACCCTCGAACCAAGTAAAGATTCTACTGAAATATGAACAAAGTAACAGAATATTGAAAGCTTAAGAGAAGGCAGTATATTGCTTTGTATTGCGTAAATGTGTTGTTTTACAAATGATCAGACCCCTTTATATAGTATGAGAGTCCTACTCTTGATACAACTCTAAATACAGTAAGAAGTCTCAGCATTGGCTAATTAATCGGCCTCATCGTGATTCATGATGGGATTTAAGCTTCTCGTTACTTGACTAAGTAAACTCTCATCGATCTCGCTTGATTTCTATATTTCTTAGTCTCGATCTTGGTCGATCTCGACCTTGATCGGTCTCTAGGTTTGAGCCCAACAATCTAACTTCGCATCATGGCTCGATATAACACGCAGTTGAACTTCGACCTATCATTTTCCAGTCTCGATTAGTCATACGAAGGGCAAGTCCATTCTGACCGCATACATAAACTAAGGTGAAGAACAGTGAAACCTGCAAGACGTTCGTTGGTAGGAATGTTTAAGAGAAATTTCTCATGAAAGGACGATTACTTCAAATAATTACAAAAATAAACTAAGGCATACACTGCAATAATATTCAAGAAAAAGTTTCTTTTTTGATTAAACACTATAAAAATTAAAATCACAACTAATATTAAAGCTCTTCCAACAAACTCAAACAATTAAACAATAGTCAAATCCATAAACAACAACCAAGTATCCAAATTATGTCAAAACCTAAGGTAAATCACTCCATAGATATGGAGAAAGTCATCAAAAATAGAGTTAATTAAAGATTAAGACATATTAATCCAACGTTATAATCCAAACTCGCAAATTGAATTAGTGGAAGGATGATGAAATCTTGTGTCTTAAAGCCTCGATTAATGCTTTCCAATAGCTCTCTAGGTCAAAATTCCTCTCAAAATCGTATTTTTGGGATATTTATACCATGTAGAAGCGGGTCCGGATAGAACTACCCTTTTCAAAGAAGTGGAAAAATACTCTAACAAAATTGAATAGGTGCGGCGTAGAGTGCGGCGCCCCATGCACCGAGCCTGTGGAGAAGTTCAGACAACTAGTTTCTCGTCATGCAGACCCATTACACAGCGGCGCGGTAGTGGAAAAAGTACATTTTTTCTCACTCTTGATATCCATACTTGTTATCGATCCCGAACGCGATCCCAGTTTTATTGCTTGGGCTTTTACTCGAACTTCAAAGCTCCTAATTATTCGATTTAGCTCCAAATTATCTTCTTAGCTAGGAATAAACTCCTGTAATGCATAAAACACGTAATAAATGCAAATCATAATCATTTGAGCTCAAACATGTTTAAAGTACAATAATTAAATTGAAAAATACGGCTAGAACACGAATTTCTACGCTGCCATCATTTTTCGTACCATCCAAACTATGTCAATTTCATTAAAACCAAGTGTTCTACTTTATTTTACCTCATCTTAGAAGTTAGTCAGATTATTTATGATAGAGGTTTAGAAAAAAGATTGTCTTTGTTTCTCAAACCATCCCTGTTTACCTCGAAATATGAGTAAAAATTAAACTTGTAATGTGGTTATAAAGATATGTAATCTAATTCAATGCCATATGATAAATCGCTAAATAAGTAAAGGAATTAAACAATTAAAATGGATCAAACCAGTGTAGTAGCAAGTTATCGACCCCGATCTAGATTAGGCTCGAGTTTAAGTGCCAAGAACAATAAGAGCAGCAATAGTAATATGAACAATAAGAACTATAAAGAGTTAGGAGCGAATAAAAGAGCAGAGTGCTTTGTATTTCTCAGTAATGGCATAAGTGGTAAGTACGTATGATGATAATAATATATTTTCTTACAAATGAATAGGATTCCTCTTTATATAGTATAGGACTCCTAAATAAGTTATGAATCTAATTTTGGAAGTAAAATACATTATTGATACCATTAACCGTTATGGTTCTATCGGTTCCGAGATTCTCGCCGAGATTGGTGGTCGATCGCGGATATCTTGTGATTCTATTACTGTGGTGTCGATTTAGCCTGATCTCGATACCTTAATCTTCATATTATCTGAGCCCGAACTTGCTTTGATATCGGCTCATTCTCGAGACATATCCTCGAACCCGTAGAATCGGGTATCCTCGATTTTTACCGTATACAGATAGTTCTCGCGTTTCTTAGAATGAAATGATTAGAAAAAATTTAAGCCCTGATTCTTCGATACCTCGACCATGACATCATCCTCATGATGTAAGCGATGGATGTGACCGAAATTTCCCGTCGGTTCGGTTCCCAAATAACCATCTATGCATGTCTGTCATCGGTCGGCCACTAGTGGCACCGAACTGCGTTTTAAACCTATAAATACCATCTTCTTAATAGATTCAAACTTTACTTTGCTTTGATCGCCAACCCTTGAGTTCACAATCCTTCTTGGTTTCCTCTCATCGCCGCTTACTAAACCACCGTTGTTCCACCGGAGCCGCCAGTTTTAAACCTTCATTTTACTTCCCACTCACACGTAAATAGCGAAGACCTCTAAAACAGTGCCGCAAAAAGTGAGAAAATTCCATCTTATTTTCCCGGCCGGCCAGCGATAAAATGCAAGTAGAACTAGCCGTCCATGAATACGTACCTGGCCCATGTGTCCTTAAAACTAATTTTAAGGTTAATAACCCCTCATCGAGGCCGGGCCGATGTGAGCATATGTCGGTGTACATGTGTTCGATTACCGAGGGCCATGTCGAGGACATGAAGAAGGACTGCAGATGGGGTCCAGAGGTGGTGGTGCAAATTCCTATGCCTGAAGAGAGCATCACCACACATGTGAAGGGGTTCTTGAGTGTTTACACTTACCCTTTCACATTGGGTCTCGTCGACCCCGTGATCTTCGACTTATGAAAGAGGTACGAGGTCACCCTCGGTCAGCTCCACCCCTCCCTTTGGTAGATAGTGATCATGATGTGCTTCTACTCCAATGAGACCGGGGGTTGGAGTTCACATTGGACCACCTTATTCGGTTATACAGGCCTCGACTCTATCGAGGGCTAATCATACTTAACTGCCGAGCAAACAAAGCCCTTTTCTTGAACATCGACGAGGATAAAGATCGGGGTTGGATGAGCCGATTCGTACAGGTGAGGACATGTGATATAATACCAGAAGAAAATATGTTGTTTCCCGAGGAGTGGAAAGCCAAACGTAAGTGACCTTTTGTTCTTTTGGTTCTGTGTCTCTTTCGATCTTGTCTAACATTTTTCTTCGACCATGCAACCAACCCTTGGATGCCCGAGGCGGTGCCTAATTTTGAATATTGGATCCACAAGATTTCCTTCACCTCGACTCGTGCTAAACAAGTGTGGAGGGATTTGGCTAAAGGCAAGTGGAAGGCAAAAAATCATGGTAAGGCCCCTTCTTATGTATTCCAAAATAATTACTCCTTTTCTCCATTATTGATCTTCTGTTTATGCAGGACTGACCAACAATGCCATTATGAGGACTTCGAGTGAAGGTGGAGAAGTCACGTCTCCGATTCTGAGGCCGGAAAAGGACAATAAAAGAAAAAATCCCTCGCAATCCAAGGTCTCCAAACCCAAACCTCGAAGGGTGAGGAGAAAAACAGTCGGCCTCTCGGCGGGTGCGGTCCAAATATTGAGGGACCAGGATGAGAAAGAGGAATAAAAAGGCTCTTTAGCGTTAATCAATCGCCACAAAAAGGCTATCGAGGTTGCTTCGCATCCTGAGCTGCCGCCTGCTGCAACCGAGCCTCACATCGAGGAGGCTTTGAAAATAAAATTGAGGGTGATCCCCAAATCTCCTAAGGTCGAGACGGTGTCTTGATCATCGACTTCTACACCAGGAAGGGCCGGTTTTGAGACCAGGAGGATCAGAGAGAGCTCTCTGAGCGATTTGCTTAGAGCCATGACAATAGGTCAAATGCCTTCCATGTCGGTATTTTATGAAGGGGCGATAAGGGACACCCAAAGGCTGAAGAACCCCGAGATTGGCGGAGGCTCTAGTGCTACTGATCCTTTTCAGGATTGCTTCGTGGGGCTCGATGATGCCTCCGATATCACTGATGCTTCGATCCTCATGGCGGAAGCTCAGCGTCTTTTTTCCAAGGTAAGTGCTTGTTGTTTTTTGGTCAATCCTCTTCATCTTTTTTCTAAGGTTATTCTTTCTAACTTGTGTTCTTCTTCTTTGTATAGGCTTCTTCTAAATTCCGAGCTGACCATAGTCAGTGCGAGGCTGATCTTCAAAGGGTCTCGGAAGAGAGGAACGCTCTGAAGATTCTTTGTGTCCATAAGGACTAGGTCATAAAGGATCTCCGAGCGGACCTGGCCAAGGCTCATGAGGAGGAGGCCGAGTTGGACTATCAGGTAACCGCCTTATTGATACAGTATGGAATTGACTCCACTATGGAAGCTAATCCTTTGAAATCTCAGCTGCAGCAGAAGGTGGAGAAGATCGGTCTGCTTCGAGCGGAGGTCGACCAAGTTAAGACCGACTACGATCAGTGGAAAGCTAAGATGGACCGCCTTGCTGTTGAAAAGGAAGCAACTTTGGCCAAGTTATCTTCGGTGGAGGCCCAGCTCCAAGATCTTAGAGAAAAAGTTCTGCTCAGGCCAAAATGGTCGAAGAGCTCGAAGTTGGGCTCACCGATGCCAAGGCTGAGATCAGAGAGACTAAGGCCAAGGCGGACAAATATTTAGCGCAGTACCAGGCTGACGTCGTATCTGTTCAAACCCAGCTGAGGGAGGCCTCCAATCGGGAGAAGTGTCATAGCGACCTGGCGAAGTGCCAATCCCGGAGGGAAACCCTCGAGGAAATTCATGCTCGAGGTCTTGACCTCTCCGAAGAGATTTAACGGGCAAAAGAGCTCGAGGCCAAAACCAGGCAGCTCATCTCTTCTTCTTCTGATGATGATGATGTCGGGTCCGGCAGTGGAGAAGAAGGAGGTGAGGTTGCTGAAGAAGATGCCTTCGAAGAAGCTGCTCGGGGAGAGGCCGGTATTGAGGGGGCTAGCCCCGATCATAACAAGATTGTAACTTCTTTTTCTTTTTCTTTTGTAAGGCCCTGCCTGGCCCTTTGTACATATATTTTTTGATATAATGAAAATTTTTTCTTTGATGCCTTCATAAGTTTTTCTTCATGCCTTTGTATGTTTAATTGCCTTCATTGAAAAGTTCTCCTTGTTTTAGTTCAACCCGTGATCGAAATAAACCCTCAGGTTTTTCATTTTTGCGAGGGCAAGTCCCCGAGTCTGAAACTCATTTGAGAACTCGTATCGGAGATGGATCGTTTCGAATTGGCAGATGTGTTATCTCAAATAACCAAGCTTGAATAGTTTTATAGGATAGGGTAGACCCTTAGGTTTTTATCAATGATTGTTAAGTTTTCGAGCTCACCGCTATAACTTTTATGTGAATCTTCGAGTTGTAGTTAATCGTTTATGTAAGCTCGTAACAACCGAATCCGTGGGTTCGAATTGAGTGAGAGCGAGGTCTCGAACTCTAATTGTATTGGCCTTTAGAATTTTTTAGGTAGGTCCTTAGGCTCTTTAATTTGGGCCAATTTGGCCTTTAAAAACGACTATAATTTTTCCCTCTTTTCGGCTAAAAGACTTAGTGAAATTTTCTTTATGCCTTACCATGTGTTTTTTGTTCCTGATTGGTTTTTTCGAGGGTTCAACGACCGTAGCCCAATTTTTTCTTAACTCGTTTGTGTTAAGATAATTTAACCTCTTGAGGTTTTTTCGAAGGCTGATATTATCAAAGCCTTTAAATTTTTAGAAGGCTGATTTTATCAAAGCCCTTTTTTGTTTGCTTTGCCGAGGGTAGCCTTATTTAACCGGTTTTTCAAAGTATTTGAACGACTTTAGTTTATGGTGGAAGTCGGACGTCTCTGAGCCGCATTATTTTGGCCGTAGCCCTTTTATATGACCATAGTCTTTAAAATGACCGTAGCATTCCGGTACGTCTCTTGGACGTGTTTCCCGATAACATTTCGAACTTTTTTGAAATGTTAGTCCCCGAGAGTGATGGATTTTTCTTGTGTATCGGGGGGTGCCTCTTTGAGGTCTTATAATTTTGAACTTAGATAGCTCGAGTAGGCAGTCCCCGAGTGTTCAAGGTATGCTTGCACTTGGCCCTTGGGCCATTTTTTGCAAGTGTTTGTTTTGCAAAATAGATCATAAGTACATGACTCGTATAATAAAAATTCTACTTCAAACACGAGATGTTTGAGAAAAAAGAAAGTGCTTCTTTGTATTATTCATACATGTGTACATGTTTTGTTGTCGGGACTCGACTAATCTATATAGACACGGTTCATTCGACTGTTTGTCCCATTACAAAATTCTTCCTATCGAGACCCATTTACATAACATCTGAGGGTGATGCCCCCAGTATTCGAGGTTAATTGCAAAGAAGACTTGGATACTGTTGAATTATCCGTAGGTAGCACATAGTTGTTGCATCGTGAAAAACATTTCCGGAAAAACCCATTTAGGATAAAAACCAGTCTAAGGGAAAAAGAGTGCAACGCGTACTTTAAAACCCGAGGTCTCGATTTCTTGGACCGATACCTGGAACAAGTTAGTTTCGAATATTTAAGCAAATTCAAAAGGAGAAATCCATACCTTAGCAATACTATAGCTTGAGGAGGAATATGTTCCAATTATTTGACAATGGCTCGCCGTCCATTGTTCCAAGCTTGTACGATCCTTTACCGACTATGTCGAGGAATTGATAGGGTCCTTCTCAGTTAAGACCGAGTTTCCCTTCATTAAGGTCTCGAGTATTCATAGTGATTTTCCTTAAGACCAAGTCCCCGACTTTGAAGTGTTGAAGATTGGTTCTTGTGTTGTAATACCTCTCGATTCATTGCTTTTGCGCGGCCATTCAAACGAGTGCCACTTCTTATCTTTCATCTAACAATTCGAGGCTGGTATTCATTGCCTCGTGGTTCAATTCTTCCATTGCATGTCGAAACCTGACGCTGGGCTCTCCGACTTCGACAGTTATTAAGGCTTCGGAGCCATAGACTAAAGAAAACAGAGTTGCTTTGGTACTGGACTTCGATGTCGTCCGATATGCCCATAGAACCTCGGGCAATTTTTCTCTCCACCTCCCTTTGGCTTCGTTTAATAATTTCTTCAAGTTTTGGATGATAGTTTTATTTGTTGATTCGGCCTATCTGTTTCCACTGGGGTGATATGGAATCGATAGTATCCTCTTTATTTTGTGATCTTCGAGGAATTTTTTTACTTTACTGCCGATGAATTGTTTGCCATTATCACACACTATCTCCGCAGGTATCCTAAATCGGCATGCAATGTGATCCCATATGAAGTCGATCACTTCATTTTCTATGACTTTCACGAAGGCCTGTGCTTCAACCGATTTAGAGAAATAGTCAATCATAAATAATATAAATTTAGCTTTACCTGGGGCCGATGGCAGAGGTACGACGATGTCCATTCCTCATTTCATGAATCGCCATGAGGATAGGACTGAGTGAAGCTGTTCATCGGGCTGGTGAATCATTGGTGAAAACCTTTGACATTTGTCTCATCTTTGAACGAACTCTTTAGAGTCTTTCTCCATGATATCCCAATAGTATCCTACTCTGATGACCTTTCGATCTAGTGACTCGGCACCAGAATGGTTCCCACAAGTGCCTCCATGGATTTATCGCAAAACATAGTCAGTATCTCCTGTCCCTAAGCATACTGCCAATGGACCATCGAACGTCCTTATTTATAACATTCCATATTCGTCTAATGCAAAACGAGCGGCTTTAATTCGTAAGGTCCTCGATTCCTTGGGATCCGACGACAGCATCGCATTTTTCAACTATTCGATGTATTTGTTCCTCCAATCCCAGGTTAAACTTGTAGAATTGATTTTGGTGTGCGCTTCCTCGATTACAGACCTCGAGAGTTGGACGACAGTCCCCCATCTAATTTCGTCTTCGTTGACTGACGATCCCCAGTTGGCAAGTGCATCGGCCTCAGTACTTTGTTCTCAAGGTACATGCTGCAGGATCCATTCTTTGAAGCGGTGTAAGGTGACCTACATTTTGTCTAAGTACCTCTACATCCGGTCTTATCGAACTTCGAAGGTTCCGTTTACCTGGTTAACTATCAGCAGAGAGTCACATTTAGCTTCGATGACTTCCGCTCCCAAGCTTTTAGCTAGTTCGAGACCTGCAATTATAGCCTCATACTCGGCCTCGTTGTTAGTCAGTTTGGCAGTTTTAATCGATTATCCATTAACATTTCCCGTAGGCGATTTCAAAACAATACCAATCCCGGATCCTTTCACGTTCGAGGCTCCGTCCGTGAAGAGGGTCCATACCCCCGATTATGTAACCGATTTTAGCAGAAGTTCTTTTTCCACTTCGAGTACGAGGGTTGGCGAAAAGTCTGCCATGATGTTTGCTAATATTTGAGACTTGATGGTCATTCAGGGTTGATATTCAATATCGTACCCACCGAGCTCGACGGCCCATTTGGCCAATCGTCCCGATAACTCGGGCTTGTGCAATATATTTTGAAGGGGATATGTGGTAATAACACATGTAGTATGACACTGAAAATATATCTTTAGTTTTCTAGATGCGCTTATTAATGCAAGTGCCAATTTTTTTAGGTGTGGATACCTGGTTCTAGCATCTCCTAAGGTCCGACTCACGTAATAAACTGGAAACTGCGTACCTTGTTCTTCTCGAACTAATACTTCACTTACCTCTATCTCGGACACTGCCAAGTATAGGTATAACTTCTCATCTGCCTTTGAGTATGGAGAAAAGGTGGGCTTGATAGATACCGTTTCAATTCCTCCAATGCTTGCTGACATTCCGGACTCCATGTAAAATCAATTTTCTTTTTAATTAAGGAAAATAACCTGTGGCTCCTATCTTACGACCTCGATATGAACTGGCCTAGGGCGGTTATCCGTCCGGTTAGCCTCTGAACGACTTCTACACTGTCCACGATGGTGATGTCCTCGATGGCCTTGATCTTATCGGGATTAATATTGATCCCTCGATTTGACACCATGAAGCCGAGAAATTTACCCGAGCCGACCCCGAAGGCACATTTTTCGGAGTTAAGCTTCATGTTGTATTTCCTCAAGATTTTGAATGTCTCCTGCAAATGAGTTAAATGGTCCTCTGTGCGCAGGGACTTAACTAACATGTCGTAAATGCAAACCTCCATTGATTTTCCTATTTGTTCTTCGAACATCTTGTTAACTAGGCATTGATATGTACCCCCCGCATTTTTAGCCCGAATGGCATTACATTATAGCAGTAAGTTCCATACTTAATGATAGAAGAAGTTTTTTCTTGGTCTTCTGGGTCCATATGGATTTGGTTGTACCCATAATAGGTGTCGAGAAAAGTAAGAATCTCGTGGCCAGCTGTAGTATCGATTATTTTATCGATGTTAGGCAAAGGAAAAGAGTCTTTCGGACATGCTTTATTTAGGTCCTTTTAATCTACATACATTCTAAATTTGTTCCCTTTTTTGGGTAAAACGACTATGTTGGTTAACCATTTGGGATATTTGACTTCCCGAATGGACCCTATTTTAAGAAGTTTAGTTACCTCTTCCTTTATGAAGGCGTGCTTCACCTCGGACTGAGGCCCTCTCTTTTGCTTTATCGGTCTGAACTTGGGATCCAGGCTCAACCGATGAGTTGTAATCTCGGGTGGGATTCTTGTCATGTATAAGTGGGAACACACAAAGCAATCCATATTATCAATAAGAAATTGAATGGGTTTTTTCCTGAGTTTGGGGGTTAATCCTGTTCCAAGGTATACCTTGGGTTCGGGTAGATACTCGATGAGTATCACCTGTTCCAGCTCTTCGACCGTTGATTTGGTTGCATCCGATTCTTCGGAAACGACAAGAGTTCGAGGAGTGAGAAAATCCTCTTCATCTTCTTCGATTACCTGTTTATCTGATTCAGTCGAGGCTGGGGACGGTGATTACTATTTGGCTGCTTGTTTATCTTTGGCGGTCAACTTTTCTAAAGTCGAAGGTGCTGGTATCGGCATCACCTCGTCGACTGCAAACATATCCTTTGTTGCATGTTGTTCCCCATAAACCGTTTGCACACCATCCACTGTTGGGACTTCATCATTTGGTGAAGGGTCGACGATACTGCCCTTATGTTGTGGATCCATGGCCTTCCAAGTAGTGCATTGTACCTCATATCGCCTTCGATGACATGAAATTTTGTTTCTTGGATGGTCCCGACCACGTTTATTGGCAAGGTTATTTATCCTTTTGTTGTTTCACTAGACATGTTGAAGCCGTTTAGTACTTGTGATGCAGGTACAATTTGGTCTAGCAGGCCGAGCTGCTCTATGACCCTCGATCTGATTATGTTTGTTGAGCTACCTGGATCCACGAGAACACATTTAACTTGAATGTTATTTAGCAAAATAGAAATTACCAGGGCATCATTGTGCGGCTGTGAAATGTATTCTGCTTCTTCCTCGTTGAACGAGAGAGTGTCTTTGGGCACATAGTCTCGAGTTCGTTTCTCCCTTATGATCAATACTTTGGTGCATTTGAATATAGGTCCTTATGGTACGTCAACCCCGCCGACGATCATGTGGATAACATGCTGAGGTTCTTCTTGCTCGTTCATTCTGTTGGCGTCTCTTTCCCTGAAGTGATTTTGGCTCTATCACTGAGGAATTCTTGGAGATGACCTTCATTGAATAGTCGAGCTACTTCCTCTCTCAAATCTCTCCAGTCTTTAGTCCTATGGCCTACGCGCCATGGTACATACACATTTGGTTTGGATTTCTTTGAGAGGGATCAATTTGTATAGGTCTGGGCCACCTAGTGTCATTGATCCTCCTGATGGCCGATACGATACCCGAGGCATCGACACTGAAATTATACTCTAATAATCGGGGTGCTTATATGGGATCTGCATATTTGTCGTATCCAGTTTTGCTCATGAGTCCCCGAGAATTCTGTCCTCGGTCATCCCTCGGATCATTCCGGGTAAAAGTATGTCCCAGATGGTTATTCCTTCTTTTTGAATCATGTGGCTAATACCAATATTTGTTTGAACTTGATTCTCTATCAACATCTCTTTGATTTTTACCTGTCGACCGATTAGGATGCACTAAATCTGAGAGGGCTCCCAGTTGGTCGTCCTCGGCTCTAATCTTCGATTGATATCGGTTGTGAACATTTGCCCAAGTCATAGCCGGGTACTCTATCAAATTTTGCCTCAGTGGGTGTGATGCAATCGAACTCCGCTTATTTAATCCCTGGGTGAAAGCCTGAATAACCCAATCATCGGTAACGGGTGGCAACGTTCCATTTGGAATCGAGATACAAACTCTCGTAGCATCTCGTTATCGCTATGCTTCACCTTGAAGAGGTCCAATTTTCTTGTTGCAACTTTTATAGCTCCATCGTGTGCCTTTACAAATGAATCTGCCAACATGGCAAACGAATTGATAGAGTTTGGTGGCAAGTTGTGATACCAAATTATAGCTCCCTTCTACAGGGTCTCCTCGAATTTCTTTAGCACTACTGACTCGATTTCATCGTCCTCCAAATCATTTCCTTTTATAGCACACGTATAAGAGGTAACGTGCTCGTTGGGGTCCGAGGTCCCGTTGTATTTTGGTATATTGGGCATCCTGAACTTTTTTGATATGGGATTCGGAGCCGCACTTAGATTGAATGGTTTTTGACAAATGTTTTGGAGTCCATTCCCTTTAGGATCGGTGGCGTCCCCGGAATCTGATCAACTCGAGATTTATAGGTTTCCACCTTCTTGTCGTTCGCCTCGATTTTCTTTTCTCCCGATTCTATTCTCTTAGTAAGATCCTCGAGCATTCTAATTATAGCAAGGTCAGTTGTCGAAGTATTATGACCTGATCTTTCAAGCACTGGATCGGTACGGCGAGTAGCCTCTTGTTCGACCCTATTCGGAGCCACGTGCTGATTTTGCAATTGGGCAATGGCGTTTTGTTGGGCTTGCAGCATCTCAAATATAACTTGGAGACTAACACCTTCGTCTCCTCTGCCCTGAGTACCTCGACTGTCGGTTCGACCCTCTCTGTGTATGCTTCCATCGAGTCCCCGCCTAAATACGCATTCAAAGCAATATACGAACCGACATCGACCGGGTTGGTGGGTGGCGTTCCTCCGAGGTTAGCCTGTGGAACCTCTATTCCTGGAGCGATAACATTCTCATTCTCCCCATGGAGTCCGAGGCCGTTGTCACCATGTGTGGTTGTGTTTTGTGAGTTTGACATGATTTATCCTGAAAACAAAATTCTTGACAAGAAACAAGCGTAAAATAGTGTGTTATATTAGAATTAACACTGAACAATCGCTATTATCCCTAGCCCCACGGTGGGCGCCAAACTGTTTACCTCGAAATACGAGTAACAATTAAACTTGTAATGTGGTTATAAGAATATGCGATCTAATTCAATGCCAATTGATAAATAGCTAAATAAGTAAAGGAATCAAACAATTAAAATGGATCAAACCAGTGTAGTAGCAAGTTATCGACCCCGATCTAGATTAAGCTCGAGGTCAAGTGCCAAGAACAATAAGAGCAGCAATAGTAATATGAACAATAAGAACTATAAAGAGTTAGGAGCGAATAAAAAAGAAGAGTGCTTTGTATTTCTTAGTAATGGCGTAAGTGGTAAGTGCGTATGATGATAATAATGATAATATGTTGTCTTACAAATGAACAAGATTCCTCTTTATATAGTAGAGGAATCCTAAATAAGGTACGACTCTAATTTCGGAAGTAAAATATATGATTGATACCATTAACCGTTAATGGTTCTATCTGTTCCGAGATTCTTGCCGAGATTGATGGTCGATTGCGAGTATCTCGTGATTCTGTTACTGTGGTATCGATTTAGCCTGATCTCGATCCCTTAGTCTTCATATTCTCTGAGCCCGAACTTGCTTTGATACCGGCTCATTCTCGAGACATACCCTCGAACCCGTAGAATCGGGTATCCTCGATTTTTACCGTATACAATCCCAATTATGTCAATTTCATTAAAACAAAGAGTTCTACTTTATTTTAGTGAGTTCCCCCTTTAAATTTACAGTAGTTTTTCCGGTTAACATAAGTATGAGTTTACATTCAATTAGTAACTGATAAGTGAAACAACTAACATTTTCAACACCTTTTTAAATAGGCTTGCCGAATTAAACCGAAATTACCATATCCAAACGAAGAAAGTATGTAGTACTTGATAACCAATTATTTGGCGTTACGGGATAATATTGTAATCACATCGTCTTGTAAGTTGAAGATCAAGAAATTATTTTACTTAACCACTAATAACATTAACAAAAAGAAGATTACATTTTCTTTCTTTTGTACCCATAATAGCGCCCGTTGGACCACAGTTAGTCATCAATCAACTTTAGATAATTACATTTAAATTGTTTTTTTAAAGAAGAAGATAGAAAAGGACAAGAAAGAAACGTATTTCCATGTTTTTTTCTTAGAGAGAACAGATCAAACTAGACAAATTAAAAATATTTCTTTTTTCGTTTTGAGCGTTGATATATATGTAGACCTTTGATTTCCCACCACTAAACGAAAGGGGTTTCGATATACTAAAGGTGGCGTATCGTCTAGAAAGATACAAAAGTCCCTTCACACATTAAAGATGATTTATTTGTGCCAAAGATTTATCTTAACACTCGAGATTTACATAAAGTTATAAAATAAATAAATAAATATATTATATGAGTCTTTACATAGACTGTTATTTTTCTTTTCTTTTCTTTTTTTTTAAATTTGGTTTATTGTATATAAAAAAACAGACTAGGAGGGTGTTTGGATTGATTTTTAAGCTGGTCAAATCAGCTTTTAAGCTCTTTTTAGTTTTTTCCAGTGTTTGACAAAATAAAAAAGTGCTTAAAATGAGTTAAAAACTACTTAAAACAAGCCAAAAGCAAGAAGCTGGACAATCCTAACTTAATGTTTTTTGACTTAAAAGCTATTTCTGCTGTAAAGTCATTTTTTTCGAGTCAATCCAAACGGGCTCTAGGAAGACCAATGGCTAATTTTGTTCTTTGCATTTTCATTTTGGAGTTCAACAGAGTCTAATTTAAATCAACTCATTAGTGGTGACTGGTGACCATTATTATCCCCCCCATTTCAATGGTCACATTCTTTTTTGATTTGTACCACATATCATTTTCTCCACGAGTGATTTTATGGTGTGTCTCACACAACTGGCATTAATTGTATAAGATCTTTTTCAATTTCACATATTTGTTGACCCACATCTTTCATATTTGGGTCCATAAAATTCTGGGACCACAAAGTTGTGAGACAAAAAAGAAGTCTCATACAACTAGCGTCAGTTGTGTGAGGCACAAAATAACTTTTGCTCTCACATGATCACATTCTTTTTTGATTTGTACCACATATCATTTTCTCCACATAATGTTACTCGGTTCCAATTTTATTATTCTCTAAACAACTTTTGCAACTTCAAAATCAAAATACTTGCACGTAAACAACATGCTTCTTATAAAATAACAAGAAGCTTGTTTACCCTTAACATCGGATAACAATTAAATTTATAAGTGGTTTTTAATGATATGTGATTTCACCTAGCACAAATTGATAAATATAATAATTAATGTTAGAAATTAACTGTAAAATAAAACAAACCAGTATAAAATGCAACTTGGCCTTCGAGCTAGATCGCCCTCGAACCGGCTGAGTGTGTAATTAAGAAATATGAACTGAACTGAAGAACAAGAGAGCTTAAGAGAGAAAAATGTATTGTATTGCTTTGATATGCGAGAATTAGATAATTACAAATGATTAGGACCCCCATTTATATAGTAGAGAAATTTTATTTACGGTACAATTCTAAATACATAAGGAAATCTCATAATTGGCTAAGCAACCATTCTTGATTTGATTCGTGCCGAGATTTCTGTCATGATCCTTGTCCGGTCACGGATATCTCGGCTTTCCATTAATAAGCTTTCTTTGGTCTTGCTCGACGTCTATCCCGTTTGGTCTCGATCCTGGCTGGTCTCGATCTCGATTGGTACTTCAAATCCCGAGCTCGGCACCGCACCATGATGTCTCGGTAAGATATAACACGGGACCCATCCTCGTCCTACCATCCTGGTCTCAACTAATCAAACTAAATTGGGTAGGCCTAGTTTTGATCGTATACAGATTGCCCCCTCGTTTTATGGAGTATAATGAAAAGAAACGAATTGAGTTTCTTGAGCTCCTCCCCGATTTGTCATGACATCAACATCGTGACGTAAGCGACAGAGGTGACCGAAACATCCCGTCGGTACAGTTCCCCAGGCATTTAATGTGCGTCAGTCGACGGTCGGCCACTACCATCTTTGAACCGTCGCCGTGAAACCAATAAATAGGTACATTTTACATTCTTTCAAACTTTACTTTCAATCTTTTCTGCTCTAATCTTCAAAGTTCTTTGCATTCTTCAAGCTTCTTATCATCAAGTCCTTGAGTTTTATTGTTTGTTCCTTCTAAAATACCAAATATCACAATCTCAATTCTTCTTTGCCCTCAAAAATTAAAATGGCTAAGATATCACAATCCCTTATCGGTATTTTATCCCGGTGTAGATGTTGCCTCGATGCCGGGTGCGGTTCCTCACCTCGAGAGTTGGCTTAAGAGCCTGGTCTCGATATCAACACATGTTGAGCGTGCATGGCGCAATTTATCAAAGGGACGGTGGGAAGCCAAGAATCATAGTAAGCCTTATTCATGCCTTTAATGATTTAGTCATTTAAGACATTTTTCCGAACTTACTCAGTCTCCTTTTTTGCAGGTCTCGAAAAAGATACGATGATGAGGCCCCCATCCGGTGATGAAAGGAACTCGAACTCTGAGTGGCTCGTAGTCCTAAGAAAAATGTCATCCCCCTGTTTGTGGAATCAGTCTAACTTTTATGGGAGGCAGAAAAAGAAGAAGAAGAAGAAGAAGAAGAAGTAAAAAATGATGATTTCGGGCTGGTGGCTCGAGCACGAGCTAATACCGAGGCCCAAAAGGCCACCGGACTGGTAGAAGCTGGAAATATTCTGCCCCGATCTGATGGGGTCCAAGAGGGGGATTCAGTCTAAGTCCCTGAGCCGACTAAAGCCGAAGGTGCCTCACCTCAGGGTGAGAAGGTGGCGGAAGCAGCTGTGGAGGCCGGGCTTGAGGCTCCTCGAGACAGAGATAATGCCCCAAAAGATCCACTTGGAGCAATAAAAATCAGAGACTCCCCATCGTTTCCTTCATTCTTTGAGGAAATTATTCAGGATGCTCGGACCGTAAGGACTTCTCACATAGAAGGAATCCAAGGAGAGGAGGACTCTTTCCGTGATTATTTTGCTGGGGTCGACGACATCGCTGGTTTGAGCGACTTAGAGGTATCGAGGAAGAGCTCGGGTGAAGCTTCCTCGAGTTTCAGACTTACCACCTAGTTTTTGACCCCTAGTTCCGATTCCGGATGCAAACGAACAATCATCATCACGGTCCCGGAGGATGCACGAGTTCTTGAAGCCCCCGTAGGGGTGGCTAGTTACCTTTGAAGGTTGGTCATGGAGGAAGACCAAGCTCTGATGAACGAGGTGGGAAAACCTTGTCTTTTTAACGACCCCCGACAAGATCTGAACCGGGTAAGCCCCTATTCCCTTTGTCAATATCCATTTTTATACTTGGGTTTTTCTCTTTTTTTCTAATTCATTATTTTTCATTATTGTAGGCCTCGGTGCTTCATCACAAAGCTTTCTTTCGATCTCAAGAGGAGCTGAGCCGATATGAGGCCGGATTCGAGGGCTTACTAAAGAGAAAGACACCCTCAAGATTCTCAGTGAGAAAAGAGGAGAGGAAGCCAAGGGCCTTCAAGCTGAGTTTGTTGCGGCTCAGAAAGAACAAAACGACCTGGTCGAGCAGGTAATAATAATCTTAGAAGTTTATGACATCGCTTCGGGTGTGACGACTAATAGTTCGATCCCACAGGTCCAACAAAAGCTCGATATAGTTGGCTAACTTCGTGAGAAAGTGGATGCGGTGAAGGTAGAGACCATAGCATGGAAGAAAACCATGGACCGTTTTGCCTCAGAAAAGGAGGCTGAGGCTGCTCGAGCTCAGCTATCCTCGACTGAAAGCCAACTCCAAAGCATGAAAGAGAAGAACTTGTTGCAACCAAAGAAAATCGAGGAGTTCCGAACTCGGTTGGGTTTAATAACCTCCGACCGAGAGAATCTCGTCACGTAACATGTAGTGGTCAAATCTGAGGCTGAGACAGCCAAGGCCGATGTTGAGGCAATTTTGGCCGTCTACCGATCCAACGCCGAATCCGCTCAAGCTCGAGCAAAGGAGGTTGCTGAAGTTCCTCAGGTTCGAGCACATTGTGTTGCCTAGCATACCAAGTGCCAATCCCGAAGGGAGACTCTAGGAGATCCACGCTCATGGTTTCGATCTTACTGTCGTGATCGAAAATGCAAAAGAGCTTGAAGTTGAAGCCAAAGCGTTGGCCTCTCCTGATGATGATGATTCCGGGAGCATGAGCGGATCCGAGAGTGGAGAAGACCCCGAGGCTGAAGATATTTCTCCTGGAGAAGACTAGGCACTATCTTTCTTTTATGCTTATTTTTTGGATTTTTGTATAGAATTCCTATCTGGCCGCGATCGAAACCGAACTAGAATAGCCACTATGAGCGAGTGAGTTCTTGCTCGAGCTCGAGGTGAGGTAACCCTTAGGTTTTTATTTGATCGAGGACGGTCTCTCGAACTCAAAGCTAAAGTAGCCCTTAGGATTTTTGTACTAGGCCGATAAGGCCTTTGTAAAAAAGAAATGTATATGGCTTTCTCCCCTTTTTCAGCTTGGAAAAGTTTTTCATCATTTGTACTTGTAAAATCTGTAATGCCTTAGCATGAAATAAGGAATTTTTTGAGAGTATGAACTATTTTGTACTCATTAGTGTTTTCAAGGTTTGATATTATCGAAGCCCTTTATGATTTTTCCGAGGGTAGCCTTTTTAACCGGTTTATGAAAAAATTCGAAGGCCTATTTTATTACGAAATTCGGACGTCTCCGAACCGTGTCAATTTGTTCGTAGACCTTTAAATTTGGGACTTTCCTCCTGGGCTTATTTTCCCATTTCACGTCGAGCTTGCCCGAAGTGTCAGTCCCCGAATGGGGTGGCCGTGGGCTATAAAAATTGAGGGTTGTATTTAAGGTCTTATGATCTCGAAGTTTTAATAATTTGATCTCATCTATTTTTTCGGACGGCAGTCCCCGAGCGCGGGAGTGGTAGTTATTCGAACTCTAGTTATGATCGGCTTAAGCCTATTTGCATAATTGACCGAGAGTATGAAATTTAAAGTAGAAATTTTTTTGAAGGCATGAGATATCAGCAAGGAAAAATACTTCTCTTAATAAATGATTATACATGCGCACATGTTAGGTGTCAGGGCTCGAGCAACCTATATGGACACGGTTCATTCGACCTTTTGGCCCTTACAAAATTTAACTATCGAGACCCTGCTATCACGAAGTAATTTCCTTGCAAAAAAGTTGACATTCGAGGGCCATGCCCCCCAGTATTCAAGGTCGATTGTAAAGAAGCCTCAGATACTGTTGAATTGTTCTAATTTAGCACGATCAATGGTTGCCTTATTAAAAAACTCGCCGAAAAATCCATTTGGGACAAAATCGTTCTAAGGGAAAAAGAGTGCAACGCGTGCTTTCATACCTAAAGACTTCGTGTCGAAGAATCCATCATTGTTCCTGATCGAGTACATGCAATGGTTATTTTAAAATATAAATGAAAAATAGAAAGGACGTACCTTAGCAGTAGTGTAGCTTCAGGAGTGATATGTTCCAATTACTTGGTAATTTTTTGCCGTTCATCGTACCGAGCTTGTAGGATCCTTTCCAATGATTTCGAGGACCTGATACGGTCCTTCCCAGTTCGGACCCAGTTTTCCTTTGTTCAGATTTCGGGTGTTGAGGGTGACTTTTCTTAGCACCAAGTCCCCGACATTAAAATGTCGAATATTGGCTCTTCTATTATAGCACCTTTCGATCCGCTGCTTTTGTGCGGCCAATCGAACGTGGGCGGCTTCGCGTCTTTCATCCAACAATTCTAGGTTCGTATTCATGGTCTCGTGATTCGATTCCTCTGTTGCATATCGGAACCTCAGGCTAGGCTCTCCAACCTCGACTGGGGTAAGAGCTTCGCCACCATAGACTAATGATAACGGCATTGCTCCCGTACTAGACTTCGACATCGTGCGGTATGATGAAAGAACCTCGGGCAGTATCTCTCTCCACTTTCCTTTGGCGTCAGACAACCTCTTCTTAAGATTTTGAATAATGGTTTTGTTGGTCGATTTAGCCTGTCTGTTCCCGCTGAGATGATAAGGTGTCGATAAAATTCTTTTGATCTTGTAATCCTCGAGAAATTAGTTACTTTGCTTCCAATGAATTTCTTTCCATTATCACATACGATTTCGGCGGGCATCCTGAATTGATATATAATGTGCTACCAAATGAAGCCTATGATTTTCTTTTCTCCGACTTTCTCGAAAGCATGTGCTTCAACCCACTTAGAAAAATAATCAGTCATAAATAAAATAAACTTAGCTTTACCTGGGGCCGATGGAAGAGGGCCAACAATGTTCATTCCCCATTTTATGAATGACCATGGGGATAAGACCGAATGGAGTTGCTCTCCAGGCTGATGAATCATTGACACGTACCTTTGACATTTGTCGCATTTTCGAACGAACTTCTTTGAATCTTTCTCCATGTCGATCCAATAATAACCTGCACTAATTACTTTGTGGACCAATGAGTTGGCACCAGAATGATTTCCACAGGTGCCTTCGTGAACTTTTCGTAGGACGTAGTCGGTATCTCCCGGTCCCAAACATATTGCCAGTGATCCATCGAACGTCCTTCTAAATAGCGTTCTGTCCTCGGATAAAGTGAACCGTGCTGCCTTCATACATAGAGCTCTTAATTCCTTGTGATCTGATGGAAGTTTCCCGTTATTTAAGTGTTGTATGTACTTGTTTCTCCAGTCCCAGGTCAAACTAGTGGAGTTTATTTCGGCGTGGCTTTCTTCGATCACCAATGTCATGCCCCAAACCTGGGGAGGCGTGGCTGGAACCCGGTGTCGTACTGGCCCGAGCGAACCACTCTATAACTCTTTTTTTCTTCTAACTATCATGGGCCGACATGACCACGACTCGTAATGTATAACTATAAGTGGAAAATATTATTTCACTGAACCATTTTTCTTAAAACATGAATACATATGGGCTGTCAAGGCCTCTGACATAATGTACAAAATGAACCTCTGTCTACAAAGCCTCTAAGATTATTTGGCATCAAATGGGAAAGGATAATGGCCTACCCATAACTATAGAAAAACTCTGACACAATGACCCATAGACTCGGTTGTACTCCGAATGAGGTGGAGTCTTACCGATCCTTCGCTGAAGCCAATATCACCTACTATGAGGGCTCATCAAACTGATTATCTATACCTGCAGACATGAATGCAGCATCCCCAACAAAAGGACGTCAGTACGAATAATATACTGAGTATGTAAGGCAGAACTGAAACATAACAATAAGTCAACATTAATTAAAGACATATAAGAATCAACCTGAAAATCTCTGAAGTGCCACTGTATATGCATACTTATTATACTTACATATATAATGCTTCTCTTTGAGACTATTTCTATTATCCATATCATATGATGCATGACTTCCCAACTGATCAGTGGTAACTGCCCAACCGGCCGTTAGCGCGGTGGTAAATGCATGACTGCCCGACCGGCCGTAGCTCGATGATAAATGTATAATTTCCCAACCGGTTGTAGCTCGGTGGTAAATTCATGACTGCCCAACCGGCCGTAGCACGGTGGTAAATGCATGAAGATGTATGTATCACTAGAATATAAACATTAACATCTTTATCAAATACCTCAATAGGGAACTAGACACATACTTAGACATACTTGAATATCACTTTATGGGAATGAATAGCATAGACATATTTAACTGCTAAGAGTAGAACCATTTATGGAATATCGTTACGTTTAGGCATCGTTTCTTGGATCAGGCCAAAATAAAGAAGGATTAGCTTTAACATACGTAGAGTAGGAAAAAATCCGTATAATATTCTTGAGATAAATCTACCTATAGCATAAACTCAGAAAACTATACAGAAATCTTATTACTACAATGTTTGAAACGTTTGTTCATGGAACGACTGAAGTAGATCGATGTAATGTTTTACTGCCAACTCAAACATTTAGCCTAAATGCTTATAGAGATGATTGTTGGGAAATGCTATAAAAGAAGTTTGAGAGTAAAAATATGTCAAGAGTACAGTGGGATCAAGAAATTTAAAAAAATGATAAACAAGTAGGATATGTGTAAGATTAGACACTGTAACTGATGCAAAGAAGAGTGTGGACATACTAAAACTAAGGATAGAAATTTAGCAATCACTTGAAACCAAATGAGATAAGGTGCTAACTCTTTACATGTTGCCACCTTGCAAATTGAATTAAGAGTCACTTTGTTTGATTCGTGTTGCTTCCACGTGGGGGTGGGGTGGGGATTTTAATCTTATCCTATAATTAATTAATTGATTAGGTAATATTTCGCTACCCGGTAATTAACCAATTACTCTCACAATTAAGAGTTGTCATGTGGTACCATATAAAATCAATATATACACTATTATTTTATTAAAACATTCAAGTAAAAATGCATATATTTCCTCAACTTCTACTTTTCCTAATCTCATATAAAGAGTATAAATTTTCGTATGCTAAATTCTTAAAATGGTAAAAAGATAATATTCTTTTCTTATAAAGAAAATAATTTCTATCTTTACAATAAAGTAAATCTCATAAACTTTCTCATATTATGATATAATTTACCATATCTGAAAATAGTAATAATGGTAACTATCCAAAATTTATACTTATAAAACTTTTACTAAAATACTCCACTTAAAATAAAATACCACACTAATATAATATCTAACATTATCAAGGTTGTTAAATTTATGGGGTCTTATAATAACATAGTCACAAATCCTCTAAAATCTCATGAATGGTCTTAATCCCTTCAACCTCATATGGATTACTACGACTCATCCTAATATTAAAGTACGGGATGTAACAACCAATCTCATGAGTTGTACGGCACTCCCCGAGTTGAGTTCGTCGTCTTCGACCGATAACCCTAAGTTTGCAAGAGCATCGACCTTGCTGTTCTTTTCTCGAGGTACATGTTGTAAGGTCCATTCTTTAAATCGATGTAGAGTTACATGTAGCTTATCCAAGTATCTTTGCATTCGGTCTTCTCGGACCTCGAAAGTCCTATTGACTTGGTTTACCACGAGGAGGGAATCACATTTGGCCTCGATGACCTCTTCTCCCAAATTTTTAGCCAGCTCGAGACCTGCAATCATGGCATCATACTCGGCCTCATTGTTAGTTAATTTTGAAGTCCTCATAGATTGCCTAATAATATTACCCGTGGGTGGTTTCAAAGGATACCCAGCCCGGACCCCTTCGCGTTTGAAGCGCCGTCTGTTAAGAGGTTCCACACCCTCGATGATGTACCTAACTTTAATAAAAGTTCTCTTTCGACCTTGGGTAAGAGGGTTGGCGTGAAGTCGACCACGAAGTCTGCCAAGATTTGAGACATGATGGTCGTTCGGGGTCGAAACTATCGTACCCACTGATCTCGACGAGCCACTTGGCCAATCGACCCAAAAGTTTGGGTTTGTGCAAAATATGCGAAGGGGATAAGTAGTCACAACATATATTGGATGACATTGGAATACGATTTTAATTTTCTAGAGGCGCTTATTAAATCAAGCGCTAATTTTTCTAAGTGTGGATATCTGGTTTCAGCCTCACCTAAGGTCCGACTAACATAATAAACAGGGAATTGCGTACCTTGTTCTTCTCGAACTTGGACTCCACTTACCGCTATTTCTGAGACTGCCAAGTACAAGTAGAGTTGCTCGTCCAATTTCGGGATGTGAAGTAGTGGCGGGCTCGATAAGTATCATTTTAGTTCCTCAAAGGCGTGTTGGCATTCCAGAGTCCATGCAAAGCTACTCTTCTTCTTGAGCAGTGATAAGAATTAGTGACTCCTATCCCAGGACCTCGAAATGAATCGCCCTAGGGAGGCTATGCGCCCCGTTAGCCTTTGCACGGCCTTGACATTATCTACGACTGTGATATCCTCGATAGCCTTGATTTTATCGGGATTGATATCGATTCCCCGATTAGATACCATGAAGCCAAGGAAATTGCCCAAGCCGACCCTGAACACACACTTTTCTGGGTTGAGCTTCATATTGTACTTTCTCAGTATATCGAACATCTCCTGCAAATATTTTAAATGGTCTTCTTCTCGCGGGGACTTAACTAACATGTCATCAATATAAACTTCCATTGATTTTCCTATTTGTTCTTTGAACATTCGATTTACTAGGCGTTGATAAGTTGCACCAGCATTTTTTAGTCTGAACGACATTACATTATAACAATAGGTACCGTATTTAGTGATAAATGAAGTCTTTTACTGATCCTCCGTGTCCATCTATATTTGGCTGTACCCGGCGTAGGCATCGATAAAACTGAGAATCTCGTGGCCGATTGTGGCATCGATCATATGATCCATATTCGACAAAGGAAAAGAATCTTTAGGACATGCTTTGTTCAAGTCTTTATAATCGATGCACATTCTAAGTTTATTTCCCTTCTTAAGGACTACCATTACGTTTGCTAACCATTTGGGATATTTTACTTCCCGAATGGACCCTATTTTGAGAAGTTTGGTTACCTCGTCCTTGATTATTGCATGCTTAACCTCGGACTAGGGCCTTCTTTTTTGTTTACTGGACTGAACTTGGGGTCTAGGCTTAATCGATGGGTAGTGATGTCCGATGGGATCCCTGTCATATCGAGATGGGACCAAGCAAAACAATCCATGTTATCTAAAAGAAATTGAATAAGTATTTTCCTAAGCTCGAGAGTTAACCCCGTGCCCAGGTATATCTTCATTCGGGAAGATACTCGATCAGTATGAATTGTTCCAGCTCTTCGACCGCTGATTTTGTGGCGTCAGAGTCAGGAATTATGAAAGATCGGGGGATCCAATACTCATCATCCTCGTTTGTCCCCTGCTCCTCCGAATGGGTCGAGGCTGGTACATGCGGTTGCTATTTGGCCTCTTGTTTTCCCTACGAATTCGATATTTTTCTGATGAGAGTGCCGAGACCAAAATCACCTCGTCGACTGCAAACATCTCCTTGGCGGCAGGTTGCTCTCCGTACACCATTTTAAGTCCCTCCAGTGTCGGGAACTTCAGAACTTGGTGAAGGGTCGAGGGTACTACCCTCATATTATGGATCCAAGGTCTTCGAGTAGGGCGTTGTACCTCATCTCACCCTCGATCACATGGAACTTTATTTCTTGGATGGTCCCGGCCATGTTCACTAGCAAGATAATTTCACCTTTTGTGGTTTCACTCGCCTTGTTGAAACCGTTAAGAACCATGGATGCAGGCACAATTTGATCTGTAGGTCGAGCTGCTCTACGACCCTCGATCGAATGATGTTGGCCGAGCTACATAGATCAATCAAAATACATTTAACTTGAATTTTATTCATAAGAACAGATATTACCAGTGCGTCGTTGTAGGGTTGTGAGATCCCCTGTGCATCCTCGTCATTGAAAGACAAGGTCCCCTACGGTACATAATCCTGAGTTCGCTTTTCCCTCGTGATAGACACCTTGGTGCGCTTGAATACGGGTCCCTGTAGAATGTCGACCCCACTGAAGATCATGTGAATCACGTTTTGTGGTTCTTCTTGTTCATTCTTCCTATTTGCATCCCTATCTCTGAAGTAGTTCTTAGCTCGGTCACTAAAGAATTCTCGAAGATGACCCTCGTTAAACAAACAGGCTACCTCCTCCCTCAGTTGTCTGCAGCCTTCTGTTCTATGATCGTGAGTACCATGGTATTTGCACATTTGATTAGGATTTCTCTAGGCTGGATCGGTCTGCAGGGGTCGGGGCCATCTGGTGTCTTTGGTCCATCCGATGGCTGATACAATAACTGATGCATCAATGTTGAAGTTGTATTCAGATAGTCGTGGTGCTTCTGTGGGCTCAACATTTCTATCAAAGCCACTCTTACTCATGAGACCACGGGAGCTCTGTCCTCGATCATATCTTCGATAATCTCCCCCATATGGTTGATACCGATCTCTGTTCGATCGTGGTTCTCTATCGATATCCTTTTGAATTCTACCGATGGGCCTACTTGGATAAACGACCCCGGAAGGGGTTCCCAACTGATCATCCTCAACCTTGATTTTTGACTAGTACCGATTGTGCACATCGACCCTACAACTGGGTATTCGATTAAATTCTTCTTTAACTATCGTGAGGCGACCGAGCTTCGTATGTTTAGCCCTTGAGTAAAATCCCGGACGGCCCAATCATCTACGACGGGGGGTAGGTCCATATGTTCCATCTGTAACCAAGATACGAACTCTCTGAGCATCTCTTTCTGTTTCACTTTGAAGAGGTCCGACTTCCTAGTCTCGACCTTTATGGCTCCGATGTGTGCTTTGACGAAGGAATCTGCGAGCATGGCAAAGGAATAAATGGAGTTGGGCGGAAAATTATGATACCATATCATCGCCCCCTTCTATAAACTTTCTCCGAACGTCTTGAGCAGAACAGACTCAATCTCATCATGCTCTAAATTGTTCCCCTTTATTGCGCATGTGTAAGAAGTGACATGTTCATTTGGGTCTGTGGTTCCATTATACTTGGAAATTTCTAGCATGCGAAATTTATTTGGAATAGGCTTAGGAGTCACACTTGGGGGGAAGACTTTCGCACAAACTTCTTCGAATCCAAACACTTCAGAATCGAAGGTGCCCTCGGGATTTGATCAACTCGGGAGTTGTACATTTCTACTTTTTCGTCATTTGCTTCAATCTTCTTCTCACCTGATTCAATTCCCCTTGTGAGCTCTTCTAGAATTTTCATAATAGCGGAGTCAGTCCTCGATTCATTCACGTTTGGACTCTACGACACTGGTTCAGCCCTGTGAATAACTTCTAGTGAGGGCTCAGGTTCGGACCTGCTCGGTGTGTGGTTCTGATTTTGCAGTTGCGTTATGGCAGCTTGTTAAACCTGCAACATTTCAATATTAATCGAAGGCTGACTCCGCCGTCTTCGCCGCCCTGTGTATTTTGATAGGCTGATCGAACATCTCGGCAGATGCTATTTTCGGGATCGACGCCCAGATTCGTATTTAGGGAAACATGGGAACTGACGTCGATGGGTTCTGCAACCGGTATTTCCTCGAGGTCAGCCTGAGGTACTTCGATCCCTGGGGCGGCAATATTTCCTTTTCCCCATGAAAACCAAGGCCATTGTCAGCATGTGTGGGTACTGTTTGTGAGTTCGACATGCTAATCCTGAAATCAAAAACACTAACGATAACAAGCGTAAAATAGTGTGTGTTATAAGAATTAGTACGGTCAATCACTATTATCCTTAGCCCCACGGTGGGTGCCAAACTGTTTACCTTAAAATCGAATAACAATTAAATTTATAAGTGGTTTTAAGGATATGTGATTTCAACTAGCACAATTAATAATAATAATTAATGTTATAAATTGACTGTAAAATAAAGCAAACCAGTATAAAATGCAACTTGGCCCTCGAGCTAGATCGCCCTCGAACCGGCTGAATGTGTAATTAAGAAATATGAACTGAACTGAAGAACACGAGAGATTAAGAGAGAAAAATATATTGTATTGCTTTGATATGCGAGAATTAATTGATTACAAATGATTAGAAACCCCATTATATAGTAGAAAAATTCTATTTACGGTACAATTCTAAATATAGAAGGAAATCTCATGATTGGCTAAGCAACCGTTCTCGATTTGATTCGTGCCGAGATTTTCGCCATGATCCTTTCCCGGTCATGGATATCTTGGCTTTCCATTAGTAGGATTTCTTCGGTCTTGCTCGAAGTCTATCCCATTTAGTCTCGATCCTGGCTAGTCTTGATCTCGATTGGTACTTCGAATCTCGAGCTCGGTACCACACCTTGATGTCTCGGTCTGATATAATACGGGACCCATCCTCGACCTACCATCCTAATCTCGAATACTCAAATAAAATCGTAGTAGGCCTGGCTTTGACCGTATATCATGCTCAAATTTTCACTCTAGGTTATTAGTATGTAAAATCAAATAAAGACCACTACTTTATGCCTTCTTGTGCTAGTAATGGTCACCATTGCCTTTCTTTGAACCAAAAAGGAAAGCCATTTGAAACATAACCCTTTCTTTTAAAATGTGAAACTTATGCTTGATACTCCTTTCTTGGATAGACTACACAACAACAACGATATCTGCATGACTGCATTAGAAGAGTTTATCATGAACTTATAAGTTTTACATTGTCTGTCAGTCTTTCGCAATCCTTTTAATTCGGCTTGAGTATATATACTTTAGAAGCACATTGATCAGTATCACAATTTCTGCATGTATGATGTTATTGTCAAAATTTCTATATATCATATGAACGTGCATTGCACATTAATAATGGTAGGTGATGATTTAAATAATTATTTATATGAAGAAAAATAAAATTTAATTATTGAGAGAAATTCTTTATATAATAATGCAACAATCATCTAAATGCCGAAAAATACTATTACATTAACATAATACATGAGGTTAAAAAAAAGGACATCATCAAAACTTACACAAATGATTAATTTTGTCATGTTAACTAAATAATTGTATATTATAGTTTAAAGGTAATTTATGTGATGGTAACTTAACGAACAGTTCTTTATGGACAATATTTTTTTGTGTATGTTTCCTCCTAATACATTGGTTGCTTTGTCTTAACCGGAACTCTTGCTATCGATCTTGATATCCCTCTTGAAAGTGCAACATACAGTTGTCGTTATACCAATTCATCTCTCTATAATATGGTCTTGAGTGCTTATTCTTGTTCAAAATTTAGCTATTGTACTTCCTAAGACACTTGTATGACCTTTTGATTTTTAATATTATTCTAAGCCTTTTTACTTTGTGTTCTAATTTTATTAATCTCTAACGCTCTTTTTATGAAATAAATTTATGTACCTTAAGATTTAGTTTTAATTTAAAAAATAGTTTTACTTATATTATTAATTTGAAAAATAACTAAATTGGATTCTTTTGCTAAATAATTAATTAAAAAATTTAATTATTTGATCTTAACAAAAAACAATTTATTTTATGTTGATTCAGATTCTTAGTATCAGTTTATCTCTTGTTTTGAGTATTTAATCATAATATAATTTTATCCACCAAAATTTTTATTTTTAAAGAGTAAAAAGATCGATCTAACATTTCACTTTTAAATCTTTATGCTTGAAGAATCATTAGTGGTAATGACTCTTACCAACCCTTTTTTTTTTTCTCTTTCTCGCACATTTATATTCTTAAATATTTTCTTACTTGTTCTTTAATAATTGCGTATATTTTTTTAAATTACACAAAAAAAATTAATTAGAAATATAATTTGAGTAGGAAGGCAATTCAAATATAATATAAAAATGAATTATCATGGAGATATATTTTTTCCTCAATTTCAATGGTTTATGCAGTCCATTTAACATTACTTTTATTTTTTGTTGGTTTGGGTATTATGGAGCGGTAATGTATTGCTAATATGGAGGATTCTTATGAAATTATTTTTATTAAACCTTCCTACATATTTTTATTAAGAATTTAATAGATAAAATTTAATTAATTTTAAAATATTAAATATTAAAAGAAATTAACATAAAAGGTATTTAGTCCAAAATATAGGTTATTACAGTTAGTCCTTTCTCTATGAGTTCTTTTATAACGGCTTGAACGGTCGTTTTGAGCATCCACACATAACTCGGTAGTTCGCGGGCATGAGTAGCTCTGTATGATGTATTATGACTTATGAAGATCGTCGGTTTTGAGTTTCAAGTTATGCGGAATCAGTTTGGAAGAACGAGTTCGTTGTTGAAGTTTTAAGTTGAAAGGTTTGACCAAGTTTTGACTTTTGAGTGATTGACCCCAGAACGGAGTTTTGATGGCTCTGTTAGGTCCGTATTCTGATTTTGGACTTAGGCGTATGCCCAAATTTGCATTGGATGTTTCTTGAAGGATTCGGCACAAATTGGCAAAGATTGGAAATTGGAAGGCTTGGAAAGATCATAAGTTTGACCGGAAGTTGACTTTGAGGATGTCGGATTCGGATTTGTGGTTACGGGATTGAATAGCTTCGTCATGTAATTTGGGACTTGTGTGCAAATTTTGAGTTCATTCCGGGATGGTTTGATATGTTTCGGCGCGTGTTTTGAAAAATTTGAAAATTCAAAGTTCATAGATTCTGATTTGGGGTGTGATTTGTCGTTTTGATGTTTTTATGTGTGTTTTGAAGCCTCGAGTACGTTTGTGTTATGTTATGTGACTTGTGGGTATGATTGGACGGGGTCCCGAGGGGCTCGGGCGTGTTTCGGATTGATTTCGGATCATTTCTCTTCAATATTACAACTGCTGGTTCTGGTGTTCCGCCCCTGCGATTGGTATTGCGCAGGTGCGAACCATGTGTCGTAGATGCGCAAGAAGTCCTAGCTGGAGGTCATCGCATATGCAGAGGAAAATCGCACCTGCGAGTGCACATGAGCGAGAGTGCACAGGAGCGAGAATTGTTCTGCAGGTGCGAGGGGGTCGACTGGTGAGTATGGTCGCAGAAACGAATTTTTTGACCGCAAGTGCGGTGGTCGCAGGTGCAATAGTTTGACTGCAAATGCGGAAGTGCTGGGCAGAATGATAAATACAAGGGTTCGCGATTTTGACTTCATTTTGGCATTTCCAAGCTCGGATTGAGGCGATTTTTGTAGCAAATTTCATCACAAGGATTAGGGTAAGTGTTCTCTACTCGATTTTGATTATATTCCACGAATCTATCTTCGATTTTGGCTTTTGGTTGATGATTTATAAAGAGGAAATTGGAGTGTTTTGGCCTAAAGTTTCATAATATGAATTTTCGAGTTCTGAACACCGATTTGGAGTCGTGTTTGAGTGAAACTAGTATGGTTGGACTCGTAATTGAATGAGTTGTCATATTTTGTGATTTTGTCGGGTTCGGAGGTACGGGCCCAGGTTGGGATTTTGGGCCGTTTTCGGTTTTTTATTCAAGATTGATCTTTTCTGATTGGGACTGGTTCCTTTAGCCTTGTGTGATGTATTTGAGTTGTTTGTGATTAATTTCAAGCCGTTCGAAGGTTGGAACGAGCGTGATGACATATTTGGAGTTTTGCTTGGCTTGCTCGGCATTGGAACTGGCTCGTTCGAGGTAAGTAACTCTTCTAAACTTAGTGTCGAGGGTATGAAACCTCGCACTACGTGTTATGTGATTTGTTTTGAGGTGACACACATGCTAGGTGACGCTCTGTGGACGTGCACCCTATGAATTAGGACTATGTTGTTCCCATGGCACTGTATAGTGGCCCTAGTTTTGTTGATATCTGTGTTTTCACCATGTGATAAAGTTACTGAGCTGTCAATCATGCTAAATATCATGTATATGCTTTATGTTGATATTGTTTGGACCCATAGTGGTTCTTTCTTGCTGTCATCTCACTGATTTCATTGATATTTTGTACTTAGTCATATTCATGCATTCCTATCAAATCTAAGTCTCAGCGTTGTTTATTAATACATCATATCATTATTGTCGGGCTAGTTTCATGACATTGTGAGCCCGAGAGTGAGACTGGAGAGATTGATGGCTGAGTGAAGATGAGGGCCTGATTATGAGTGACAATTATGGGATCGAGCTGCACGCCGCAGCATGTTATATTGATTTATTCCTGGATCTGGCTTATGATAGCACTTGGGCTGTAGGAGCCCTTTCGGAGTTTGTACACCCCCAGTGAGCGCGGTTGATTATATTGAGGGATGAATCTTCCCTGGGCATGGATCTTGTCCGAAGCATTTATATACCTAGAGATGGATCTTCTTCATGAGGCAGGATTGGCTTTTCCTCGGTGCTGAGTAACTGATGGTCAATGATATATATACTCTGGGATGGATCTTCCATGGGCCGTATGAGACATATACAGTACCGAGTGGTTAAGCGTGATGAGTGAAAAATGTGAGGCAGTAAGATTGAGTACTCTGAGAGTTTGAGTACATGATTCATCTCTGAGATACGTGGCATTGCATGCACACATGATATACATGCATAGATATGCATTTTTCCTCATGATATATGGTTCTACATCATTCATGACTCATTATACATTGATAGGTAGGCATAGAGAGGGATATTATACTTGTTATCGGGAAAGAAAATGAAACTTCTTACTCCTTGTTGAAAAGGTTTTGAAAAAAATCACAGTTTTCAAACTTACGTGTATTTTTAGCAAAAGAATTGAATTTACACTAAGGTAGTTGAAAGCATGCCTGTTTCTGAAACTATGAATGAGTTGAGCCTTTTACTTCTGAGATACCCCTTTATTTACTTGTGTTATGAACTGTTGTAAAATACCGGTATGGACCCGACCTTGTGATTTCTCGTCACTGCTTTCAACCTAAGGTTAGGTTTGTTACTTACTCAGTACATGGGGTCGGTTGTACGGATACTACACTTCTGCACATTGCATGCAAATGTCTATTGTTGCTGATGTTGTGTTCAATGGTTGCTGGAATTAGAGATGTACCCACGTCCTTGTTGCAGCTGCCCCTGTTGTCCGGGGTAGCCTTAGATTAGAAAGTTTTGTTTATGTACTTTTCAAATAGACTATGTATTTATTTCATTTTCGCTTGTAAACTCTATTCTTAGAAGGTCATGATTTGTACTAACAACCTTTGGAAAAATGTATAAGATTTAGGTAAATTCTTTGATTAAATTGTCCTATTATATAATATTTAAACTGGATAGATGATAGTTGGCTTACCTAGCGGGTTGAGTTATGTGTCATCACGACTTAGCGGATTTTGGGTCGTGACATCTTCTGTTTAATATTTTAGGTCTATTTTGGTCTATCACTATTGTATTCCTGCTTTTATAATAATATAGGCTCTTCTTTTTTCTAAATGGATTTGGACAATATAATATATTCTCAAATTAAATTAGTAATAGGACAATACAATATTTTCATATTAAATTAATAATAGGAATTTAAAGAAGTATATTCTAAAATAATAAGATTACACGATTAAAAATATGTCTCTATCGCGAAAGTAATTATATTAATTGAAAATGTAACATATTAAAGGTATTTGGTTTCTACGCCAGAAAGTAATTATATCCTTTCTGCATTTGGGTATTTTGAAGAGTTTGTGGGGATAAAGTTTTATAAAATATAGAAAAAGAATAAAAACAATGCTGTGAACTCCTATTCAAGTTGAGACATTAGCGAACGATTTCCTGTGTAATCAACGATTCCTCAACCACACTTTATTTTAGATTTGAAATCTCAGTTAATTTCAAATTCTATGATTTTAACTTTTGACAATTTTATCCAATAGAGTTATTTATCGAAAGATATCTTAAGGATATTTTGTCCACTAACATTGTATTACAAGGATTCCTAACGTGTAGTTCTAAAATTAATAGAATTACAAGGTTAATATTTAGAATATCGATTGTATCCTTTTATTATAAGTTATTATGTTTAATATTATAAGGTTATTTTTGTAAACCAACATTATATTCATGCTTTTATAATAATATATATATATATATATATATATATATATATATATATATATATATATATATATAATACTTTGACTTTTACGAGAACTTTTAACTTACTTTTTATTCTAATGCTTTCCAATTTCCATCAAATATTCTAAAGACCCGCATCGCTCTTGGTAGGCATGGGGCATATGTGCCACTTGTCCCCTGCCTAACTCCACATTAACCTTGGCCCAACATGAATTTAACACTAATTAACACCTGCAATTCCTATTTTTTAACTTATTTTTGTTACTTATAAATAACAGTTCTGTAAATAGTTCGTGGAGGAGATTTGGTTACCGAGTACATCGTCTTAGAAGAAAATGTTGATGTTTCTTTTTTTATTTTGAAATAACCACGTAAATTAAATATCTTAAATACTTCCAGCTTTTATTTTATTTCGTCACATCTGCCTATTTTGACATAGATGAAAAATCCCCGGTAATTCGCTAGCGTTTGGTCATAGATTCTCAAATTCATTGTGAAAATTCTTCTTTGAGTAAAGTTTGGTTTAAAGATGAAGATGTGTTTGGACATAAATTTTTAAAATATATTTCACTTTTTAAAAAAAAAAATGAAACATGATTTATACTCACACGTTCTAAAAACTATCACAAATACCCAACAATGCCTTTATTAATAACATTCATTATATTATCACAAATCATAGTTCTGAACATAAATAGATTTAATACAAAATTATTATTTTTATAATAAACTACGTAATACACTATCAGATGACTGAGAAGGGGATGTAAAATTGTTGCAAAATAATAAACGGTGGATTCTTTTATAAAATACAAAAATTTTGATTTTGGAATTTAAATTTTGAAAATTCGTCAAAATATAAATAAAATCTATGACAAAATATATATTTTATCAAAAAGATTCAAATATATTTTGACAAAATTTATGATCAAACGGGTCATTAGGTCATTGAGTTGTTATAAAATTTGGCTGTTTGTCAATTTCCAATGGGACGAACGAAGTGGTAATCAGAATTTGACAGTCTACGTGTAACCAAAATGTGGACCCTTGTTAGTTGAAAAGGTTCTTTAAAACGTCTACGGAAAAAGAAAAAGAAAAAGAAAAAAAAAACACATCAGAAAGTCTAAAGCTAAAAGTGGTGAAAGGGTGATGATTCACGCGCGATGAGAAGCGAGTGTAAGGACCGCACAAAACCGAAATACGATGAACGCCACAAAAAGAGCACACTTTCTAAAATTGTCGTGAGAGAGTGGACAGGTAACCGAAGCCCCACCTAATCGTATTCATCGGACGGTTCATATCACGCCATCTTCAATCTACGGTAGATGCATTGAAGTCAGCCACGACAAAGCGTCCTTAAAGAAAAAGAAAAAAGAAAAAGATTAATCCAGAGACCAGGAGACTATAAAAGGACAAAAAAAAAAAAAAAAAAAAAAAAAAAAAAAAATTGTATATAACTTATATTTTTTTTGTTATAACTTATATATATGTAGTACATAAATTGTAACTTTTGACTAGATTCTGTACAACAAATTATATGTCGGGATTTTGTACAATAAGAAATTGTATATAGATTTTACATAAATTGTCGTTTTTGACCGGATTATGTGCAACAAATTGTATGCCGGGTGTACAAACAATATAAAAGAATTAGTGTATCCAAGATGTATGTAAGTTGTATGTGTTTGATCAGATTTTGTACAACAAATAATTATATAGGTTGTATATAATTTTTGATCGGATTCTGTACAATAATATATATTGAGTAGTTTTCCATTTGACTTTCCTCACATTTTTCCTGTACTTAAAAAATTAAATGAATCATTTACACTTAGTTGGAAAATTTTCTGAAAACATGGATATATTAGTAGAAGTGCATAAGTTTACCACACAAAAGAAGATATCAGACTGAGTAAAAATCACAACAAAATTACATAAATGAAATGAATGCTTTAGGCGGCTTTTGATATTCGTAGAAGCTTTGATCTATAAAGATAATATATATAGTTAGGTCCAACCGAACACATCCACTAATTAAAGGTTCCTTTAATTTTGTGTTCGAGACCTTTGGAATATCTTTCTAGTTTTTGTTTATGTACAAAAAATATTATTACATCCTTTTCTTGATTGCTTCTTAAGGCATTCAATTTTGGACTAACACCAACTAGAAAAGAAAGTTCTAAAATGTCCAAAGTTCGAACAAAGATTTGTTTGAATAAATATGAAGTTCAATCTTAAATTTGACGGCCAAAGTTTTTAAGTGCTATTAAATTCTTTTATAGTTACGTTTTAGATACACACATAATAAAGTCATACAATCAATCGCAAAATATAACATAAAGGAAATGTAGGAAGAACAAATATGCTTGATAATATGGGACAATAAAGAGAAAATCCTAATATATACATATGATGAAAAACGATCAACACAATCGTCTCATAGCATTGCATTTTTTAAGTTGCACCACAATTTGGACCATAAATAATCCCCATGATACATTAACAAATTCTTGGATAGATTAATGAGTAATTTGAAAGAAATGAAACAAGGTAAAAAAACAAAACTTTTAATGGAAAGAAGAAAAGTTAGGTAAGTGGACAATCCGTTAGTAGTACAAATGATGAGAGGCAGTTGAGGAAACGATTCTCAAGAGTCAAGACAGTAATTGAACGACAGGCAATTCTGAATACTTGAAGAGTTGAAGTTACCTTTCAAATTGTAAATTTATGACCAGTGATTTGTCTCTGCAAAGACAATCTTGCAAAATTTGAATAAATCATTACAAGTTGAATTATGTGCTCAATGTTTGCTCCATATTAAGATGCTTTAAAAACTAAGTTCACAGATTTGTGAATCAAACTTTAGAGTTTCAACGAATGGGGGCAATAATACCAAGTTCCATCAAGCTCATACGTCGTTTTAATTTTTGGATTCGCATTATTATATTTATGGAGTAATTTCTTTTAAATATAAACACGTGATCTAAGTAAAAGTTAATAAATAAACGGACCGTTATTGCCCAAACTTGCAAACTTCTTTTTACTCTTTTCTCTTATTCTCAATTATTCCTTTTCCTTTTCTAAATCAGTCGGCAGTTAGCTGTCATCCAACTTTGCTGTGTTGGGCTCTCGATTCTTTGGGGTCCAAAGGCAACTTTCCTGTCTTCTAGGAGTGTATGTATTTGTTTCTCCGATCCCAAGTTAAACTGTTGAGTTTATTTCGGCGTGACCTTCTTCTATCACCGAAGTCATTAGTTGCACCACTGCTCCCGAGCTGAATTCATCGGAATCGACCGATGATCCCAAGCTAGTTAGTGCATCGGCCTCGCTGTTTTAATCTCTAGGTACATGTTGCAGAGTCTATTCCATAAATTGATGTAGGGTTACCTGTAATTTGTTCAAGTACCTCGGCATCCATTCTTTTTTTACTTCGAACGTTCCGTTGACTTGATTTACCATGAGGGGGGAGTCACACTTGGTTTCGATCACTTCGCTCCAATATTTTTAGCCAACTCTAGACCTGCAATCATGGCCTCTTACTCGGCCTCATTGTTAGTCAATTTCATAGTTCTATACACTGCATGATTATATTTCCCGTAGGTGGTTTTAATATGATACCGAGCCCAGATCCCTTCGCGTTGGAGGCACCATTCGTGAAGAGGGTCCAGATTCCCGAAGTAGTCCCCGAGGTTAACAATGGTTCCCTTTCGACTTTGGATATTAAGGCCGGCGTAAAGTCGGCCACGAAGTCTGCAAAACTCTGAGATTTTATGGCAGTTCGGGGTCAATACTTAATAACGTACCCGCTAATTTCCACGTCCCATTTGGCTAATGGGCTCGAGAGCTTGGGCTTGTGCATAATATTCCTTAGCGGGTAAGAGGCGACGACACATATGGGGTGGCACTGAAAGTACGACTTTAGCTTCTTGGAAGCGCTTAGCAAAGCGAGCGCCTATTTCTCCAGGTGAACATACCTTGATTCAGCCTCACCTAGAGTTCTAATAACATAGTAAATAGAAAATTGCGAACCTTATTCCTCCCCGACTAAGACACCACTTACCCGCCACCTCGAAAATTGCCAAGTAGAGGTATAATCGTTGGTCTGCCTTCGGAGTGTGCAGTAGGGGGGGAGAGGGAATCGATAGGTATCGTTTGAGTTCTTCCAAAGCTTGATGCATTCCAGGGTCAAGGAAAAGTTATTTTCTTCTTTAATAGTGAGAAAAATCAATGGCTCTTGTCTGAGGACCTCGAGATTAACCGGCCTAAGGCGGCTATATGCCCGGTCAGCCTTTGAACGATGTTGATACCCAATTTTTTCCTCATATTTTACAACATATTCCGTATATTTTTAAAATATCATTTTTTCACTTAAAAGGGTCATATAAGTATAATCTACAATTTTTCAAAATTGTTCAAATATTTATTAATTATATCTTAAATTCTTTTGTGGTGACTTAATCATCCGAATTTAATGTTTATACCGTATATACGCCTTATAATATTTTATTTCATTTTATATAATCATTTTGCATTTTTATGCTAATTACGCATTTTTGTAATAATAGCCTAATACTTTACAATTAATTGCATTTGTCATTTATTTAAGGTCAAAATAACTTTTACATTTTTTATAATCTTCAATTATTTTATTAAGAATTAAGTTTCATAAATAGATTTTTTATATTTTATTAAATTATTTTCCCTTAATTCCTTGTATTTAAAATATAGCCCAAGTTATGCCGATTCTCATACCATATTACTGGCCCAAAACACCCGAAATTCCTGGCCCATTTTCCCTAGCCCAAACCAGACGGCCCCTTTAATTTTTAACCCAGTTGGAACCTGTTCTCCAACCCGCCCCGCCCCGCGTTCAATCCTGGCCGTTTATCTCAAAGGATCAATGACCCACAACCTCTCGCTAACTTTTAATACTCCGACCCCTGAAACCCTAACTCATTTCCCCTCAAACGGCCACCCCAAAATAGGGTTGTTCATTTGGATCGGATATCCAAAATTCGAACCGATCCGCTGAATTTCGAATTTCAGATATTTGGATCAGATTTCAGATTGTGTTTATTAAAATTTCAGATATTCAAATCGAATTCAGATTGATATTATTGTAACCCGATCCGATTTGAAGTCCAAAATTATTAGGGCATGTATAAATATTAAACTTTAATTTCGGATAGTCAACACTTCCTTTACATCTTCCTCCAAGTTATTACCTTTATAATTGTTGGCTTTAGCTATATTGGCACCATAATACTCTCATAATTGCAAAAACATGAATTTTTTTTCTGTATTGCCTCTTTTACAAAGAAAATATACATATGAGTTTGCAACTTTGAGGCATAATAATTTGATCCAAAATTCGAAAATCTGATCTGATCCAAACTTTAAAATCTGATTCGATCCGATATTAATTCGTATCAGATTCGGATTGAATTTTTGTAGAATCCGAAATCCAAAATCCGAAATGTGCTAAATCTGATCCGATTCGATCCATGCACAACCCTACCCCAAAACACTCTCAACTCCCCCCTCTCTAAAGAAACCCTAGCAGCTGCCTCTCCTAATTCCCTTCCCTAATCCCGTTGATAATGGGATTTCGCCATTATTTGCTTACCATATCTGTGTTTCTTCACTACTAGTCACACGTTTATGGCATTACTCAGGTACTTGACCAATTTCGGCAAGTACCATCTCTATATCAGGACGGAGTCGACCTCAATCTTGGAGATTTGGTCAATGTTTCGTCCATATACATGAAGGAAGGCCTGATTCTTCACACCAGTTGGCCGATTTTTGAGTATCGACTCCTAACTAGGGTTTGGAGTTTGATTTCTTTCCTTTCCGGTCACCCTACTAATTGCATGTGAAATTTTACTCGTTCTTTGTTTGTGTTTGCTTGATTTCTTTCCTTTAATCACCTGATTCAACCCTAAATAAACCCCCTCCACTGGTTCCCTTGACAGACTTTTACTATCATTGCATTATTCTCTCATTCTCATTTATTATACTCTGAAACTTGAGACCTTGGTCGGCTGGAAACCAAGGACATTCGAATTCGACTTTGTTCTTTCTCCGTGCGAGCACTGCCCACGGTTTATTTGAAACCCCTGGGAACTCTGACGCACTGAGATTTTGGGGATTCTATTGTTCTTTGCTACTGCTAATCGAATCTCTGGTGGAAACTGTTCTTCTCGTTTGTTTGTTCGTTAATTTGTAACTGGTAAGTGCCTTTGACTCTCGCAATTTCATTTTCTCGTGCTTATGTTGATGCTCTGTATATCTATATTGCTTAAGCTTTGATGAATCAATCTGCTACTATATTGTCTCTGTTGGTAGTCCTCTTTATTTTGAAGTTATCATGTAGCCTTGTTTTTCCAAGCATTATAACTTGCTTAAAGCTCTAAAATTTTGATGTATGCCCATGAACTCTGACTGTATTAAGCCGTCTTAGCCTAATGTATTTATGTATGGCTGAATACTATCCTGCTACTTGCCAGGTGTTCATCTCCTTGCTTGTTTCAGATTCTTGTGATAGATTATTTCATGCCCAGAATTTGTACCAATGTATTACTTCCTATTGAGTCATTCCTGTACAATTTGTTAACTTACTTATGGTTGGTCTATGCATGTAATTTCCAAATGCCAGTGTTGCCTGAACTCTTGAACCAGTATGACATGTTTTCTTGCTACTTGTAAAGTATAATGTATGCTCCTGATTTTTTCAAGTCTGTGTTCCTCAAAATATTTCCTAAGATTTCAGTATACATCATTTTCTTCTATGTTTAGTTGGACTAAGTCTTGATGCCTACCTATCCTGTTAATCTTGGTATTGTTCCTGAACTTTGGTATTATGATTGATGCTCCACACATTAAGTTTTCTCATGTTAAACTAAGTGATTGCTTGTCAACCATTGTAGACTATGCCCACTAGCATATTTGTCATGCTTGTATCATCACTAGGCTCCCATTTTAGAATTCCTATGAGAAGACTGACATTTCATTTGTTCCTATCCTTGATTCTGCTAGAACCTCATGTCAAAACTTTAATGTCTAAAATCCTTTAGGCTAATACCGAATCATGCTTACTTTTCAACTCTCTTTGGAATGGTTCATAATCCTATAGTGGTCAATCATGTCGCTCTTAAACTTTCTTTTTGGAATTACAAGCCTTAACTTGCCTCATATGTATCTTGTGTGCCTTAACTAGAGATGTTGTTAGCTATAGCTTTAAGAATTAAGTGTTTAAGCTGTCTAGTTAAATTCTATAAATAGTTTGTCACTTGTATGGATGAATTTGGAATCCATTTGGGTAAGTAAGTCATTCCTTTGGGCCTGGTATGTTGGACATGATGTGGTATTGGAAGTCTGGAATGCATTGTCCGCATTTCGGTTTTGGGCCTGCAACCCATATGAAGTTCTAACATTGTTTGAAGGCCCAGATGTGTTACTGGGTTATTCTGTATTTGTGTTTAGGCCTGTAATCATTCAATATGGTCTATAATAATTTGAAATAACGAATGATGGATAGATTAATGAAAGGGACTAGGGTATTCTAATACTAGCATGAAAGAGTAGAAAACATGCCTATGGAGTCTATGTGTTCTATTTGCTATTACGTCTAACGTGCCTTATTTCTTATTTTGTTTAGTGTGTTGCACACTCATAGGAACCATGCCCATAGGAATCACACACACACTTTACTTAACCTGTCAAAATATGTCAACTCAAGTAATTGCTACATTGTTTCCATGTTTACTACTCAACGTTTTTAGATAATATGCTTATAGGATACAATAATGCAATGCAATTGCTAAGAGATATCATGACTATAAGGTTTTAATGATTGGTCAACTGCTTTCTGTTACTTTGTACTGCTTCACTTAGATGACATGCCTATAGGGATAAAGTGTTATAAAACTAAGTATAATTGTCGATTGTTAGAAATCCTGCCTAAGATGCATATCTATAAAAATCAGTACTGGTAATTCTGAGTGTTGGGATCATTTTCACTACCTTATCACGCGAACAAATTAGAAATCATGCCTATAGGACTTATAACGCTTTTTTAATCCATCTATACTTTAGTCTAGAAATTGCAGCACTGCCTGTATAATACTGGAATCATTTAGAGATCACGCTTATAGGACTTATGATGATTCTAATACGACTTAATTTTGTCTATCGCATAACCAGAAATCTGATCGCGTGCTTTTGTACTTATGTGTGGAGGTCAACTTGAGCCTTTCATTGCTATTATGTGCAATCCTATCTGTTTTGAATGTCGCTTAGTTTTATCATTTTGAGCAACCTAAGTAAAGTCTAGAACCACCTAATAGTAGGTCCAAAGCCTCCTGGACCATATGCATGGGACGAGTAGTGCACGCATAGGATACAATACAGAATTAAATTAGAGCACCTTTAAGTAATAACTTCAACATAGTAATTGGGTAGTAGGAGATGATAGTCTATGCCAGCTGAATAATATGAGAGTCCCTTACCCTATGGCAGTTGCGAAGTATTATTTATGTTGCACGAGTGATCCTTTAGGCTAAAATACTTAGGTCCCCCATCCTTTTATATACTTGTTGTTCACACTTTGTCATAAATCAATGCAATTGTATTTGTTGTGATTTTTTAAGACTTGTATCAATCAGTCATATAGTTAATTCTTATGTTATAATAGAGTTTTCAACTCCTACATCTTTATTTGTTTATTTGATTTCTAATACGCCTTAATTCTATCTATCGCATAACCAGAAACCTGATCGCGTGCTTTTGTACTTATGTGTGGAGGTCAACTTGAGCCTTTCATTGCTATTATGTGCAATCCTATCTATTTTGAATGTCGCTTAGTTTTATCATTTTGAGCAACCTAAGTAAAGTCTAGAACCACCCAATAGTAGGTCCAAAGCCTCCTGGACCATATGCATGGGACGAGTAGCGCACGCATAGGATACAATATAGAATTAAATTAGAGCACCTTTAAGTAATAACTTCAACATAGTAATTGGGTAGTAGGAGATGATAGTCTATGCCAGCTGAATAATATGAGAGTCCCTTACCCTATGGCAGTTGCGAAGTATTATTTATATTGCACGAGTGATCCTTTAGGCTAAAATACTTAGGTCCCCTATCCTTTTATATACTTGTTGTTCACACTTTGTCATAAATAAATGCAATTGTATTTGTTGTGATTTTTTAAGACTTGTATCAATCAGTCATATAGTTAATTCTTATGTTATAATAGAGTTTTCAACTCCTACATCCTTATTTGTTTATTTTATTTCTAATACGCCTTAATTCTGTCTATCACATAACCAGAAACCTGATCGCGTGCTTTTGTACTTATGTGTGGAGGTCAACTTGAGCCTTTCATTGCTATTATGTGCAATCCTATCTGTTTTGAATGTCGCTTAGTTTTATCATTTTGAGCATCCTAAGTAAAGTCTAGAACCACCCAATAGTAGGTCCAAAGCCTCCTGGACCATATGCATGGGACGAGTAGCGCACGCATAGGATACAATATAGAATTAAATTAGAGCACCTTTAAGTAATAACTTCAACATAGTAATTGGGTAGTAGGAGATGATAGTCTATGCCAACTGAATAATATGAGAGTCCCTTACCCTATGGCAGTTGCGAAGTATTATTTATATTGCACGAGTGATCCTTTAGGCTAAAATACTTAGGTCCCCTATCCTTTTATATACTTGTTGTTCACACTTTGTCATAAATCAATGCAATTGTATTTGTTGTGATTTTTTAAGACTTGTATCAATCAGTCATATAGTTAATTCTTATGTTATAATAGAGTTTTCAACTCCTACATCTTTATTTGTTTATTTGATTTCTAATACGCCTTAATTCTGTCTATCGCATAACCAGAAACCTGATCGCGTGCTTTTGTACTTATGTGTGGAGGTCAACTTGAGCCTTTCATTGCTATTATGTGCAATCCTATCTATTTTGAATGTCGCTTAGTTTTATCATTTTGAGCATCCTAAGTAAAGTCTAGAACCACCCAATAGTAGGTCCAAAGCCTCCTGGACCATATGCATGGGACGAGTAGTGCACGCATAGGATACAATATAGAATTAAATTAGAGCACCTTTAAGTAATAACTTCAACATAGTAATTGGGTAGTAGGAGATGATAGTCTATGCCAGCTGAATAATATGAGAGTCCCTTACCCTATGGCAGTTGCGAAGTATTATTTATATTGCACGACGTGATCCTTTAGGATAAAAAATTTAGGTCCCCCATCCTTTCATATACTTGTTGTTCATACTTTGTCATAGATCAATGCAATTGTATTTGTTATGATTTTTTAAGACTTGTATCAATCAGTCATGTAGTTAATTCTTATGTTATAATAGAGTTTTCAACTCCTACATCTTTATTTGTTTATTTGATCACCTAGTTTAATTCTCTAATCCACATAGTTTAAATTTCGGTCGGGAACCACAGTTGTGGACCTCGAAGAGTGCCTAACACCTTCTCTTTGAGGTAATTTGATCCCTTACCCAATCTTTGGTGGTGTTGACTAGTCAAATAGAGTTATTTGCAAATAGGTGCCCTAACACAACTTAAAAACTGTTAGGTGGTAACTCTTCTCTTTTAATACCCTTTAAAAGAGTTATCACGCGTCGAAACCTGTTTTCGCGAGAAAAAAGGAGCGCGACAAATGACCTTGACATTATCCATCACAGTGATATCCTCTATGGCCTTTATTTTGTCGGGGTTGATCTCGATCCCCGATTGGATACTCCGACCCCGAATGCGCACTTCTCAGGGTTTAGATTCATTTTGTATTTCTTTAGTATGGCGAATATCTCTTGCAAATATTTCAAATGGTCCTCTGCTTGCAAAGACATGACCAACATATCATCAATATAAACTTCCATAAATTCCTTATTTATTTTTCGAACATCCGGTTTACTAGGCGTTAGTAGGTGACACCGACGTTCTTTAATCTAAACGGCATCACGTTATAATAGTAGGTGCCAAATTTAGTGATAAAAGAAGTCTTTTCTTGATTTTCTGGGTCCATCCGAATTTGGTTGTACCCGGAGTAGGCGTCGAGAAAGCTGAGTATCTCGTGCCAGACCATTGAGTTGATCATTCGATCGATGTTAGGCAAAGTGAAAGAATATTTAGGGAATTCTTTATTTAGGTATTTGTAATCTACACACATTCTTAGCTTATTCCAATTTTAGACACTACTATTGTTAACTAACCAATCCAGGTATTTAACTTCGCGGGTGGATCCTATTTTAAGAAGTTTGGATACTGCATCCTTGATGAATGCATCTTTGACCTAGGGTTGTGACCTCCTATTCTGCTTGACCGGATCGATCTTCAGGTCCAACCTCAGCTTATCAGTGGTTACCTTCGGTGGATTCCCTGTCATGTCAAAATGGGACCAAGCAAAATAGTCTACGTTAGCTTTAAGAAAATTAATGAGTTTTTTCCTGATCTCGGGGGTTAACCCCATGCCCAGGTATACCTTTCGATCCGATATGTATTCGATTAATATGACTTACTCCAAATCTTTAACTATTCATTTGGTGTCATCGGTGTCATCAGGAGCTATGAATGATCTCAGAACACCGTAATCTTTCTCCCCGTCTGCTTCTCGCTCCTCCGGTTTGGACGAGGCTGTCATAAGTGATTGCTATTTAATTTCTTCCTTTCTGGTCGGTTCAACAGTGAACATCTTATTTGTGGCCGGCTGTTCTTCGTAGACCGTCTTGACTCCCCCCCGGTGTGATGAATTTCAATGCCTGGTGCAAGCTCGAGGGTAACGCCCTCATGTTGTGAACCCACCGCCTTCCGAATAGAGTGTTATACATAATGTTCCCCTCAATCAAGTAGAATTTTGTTTCTTGGATCGTCTCTACAATGTTTACTGGCAAGGTTATCTCCCCTTTAGTCGTCTCACATGCCCTGTTAAATTCGTTCAACACCCCAGAATGATTTGGTCTTGTAACCCCAATTTCCCCATGACAGTTTATCTAGTGAAGTTGGCTGAGCTACCTGGATCAATAACACATGTTTAACTCAAGATTTGTTGATAAGCATGGATATTACCAATGCATCATTGTGAGGGTGAACGAGGTCATCAGCGTACTAGTCGCTGAACGAAATGGCTCCCTCTGGGATATAATCCTGGGTGCGTGTTTTTCTTGTGATAGATACTTTAGTGCATTTTATCGTTGGTCCTTGGGGGACATCGAATACTCCGATGATAATGTTGATTACATGATGAGGCTTCTATGGTTCGACCTGTTTGTTGGCATCCCTGTTCCTAAAGTGGTTTTTGAATCGATCACTCATGAATTCTCGGAGGTGCCCCTTGTTGAATAACCGGGCAACTTCTTCTCTCAACTGTCGGAAATCCTCGGTCATGTGACCATGAGTGTCGTGATATTTACACATCAAGTTAGGATCCCTTTGGGTAGGGTCGTGATGCAATGGGTGGGGCCACTTGGTCTCTTTGATACGCCCCATGGCTGACACGACGCTGGCAGCCTCCACGTTGAAGTTATACTCCGGTAATCTCGGTGCTTCAGTACTCCCGAGCGTTTTGTCGAAACTATTTTTGCTGATCAGACCTCGGCCACTGGGCCTTCGATCACCTCTCGTCTTGTTTCGTGTGGGATGAAGCTCGGACCCATTTCCCTTTGTGTCTGCACTATATGGTTGGTACCGATCCCAGACCGGTCTTGGCTTATGATCAACGGCTCTCTTAGACCTATCATCTGCCTTGATGGGATAAAAGGGGCCAGAAGGAGCTCTGAGTTAGTTGTCCTCGGCCCTGATCTTTGACTTATATCTATTGCGGACGTCGGCCCAGGTCACCGCCAGGTATTCTACCAAATTTTGTTTTAGCTGTTGAGAGACCATAGAACTTCGGGGGTTATGCCCCCGAGTGAATGCCTGGACAGCCTAATAATCTGCACCGGATGCAGTTCCATCCGTTCCATCTAGAACCTTGACACGAACTCCCTAAGCATATCAGTGTCCCTTAGTTTGACCTTAAAAAGGTCTAGCTTTGGTCTCGACTTTAATGGCCCCGGCACGGGCTTTAACGAAAGCATCTGCAAGCATAGAAAACGAGTCAATGGAATTTGGGGGCAAGTTGTGATACAATATCATCGCTCCCTTGGACAAACTCTCCTCAAACTTCATTAGTAACATCGACTCGATTTCGTCGGGCTCCAAGTCGTTCCTTAGATTGCGAACATATAGGAGGTCACATGCTCGTTTGGATCCGTTTTCCCATTATATTTGGAGATATCTTGCATACGAAACCTCTTCAGGATCGGCTTCAGTGCGTCCTAGGAGGAAAAGGCTTCAGGATAAATTTCTTCGAATCCGACCCCTTCAATATTGAGGGCGCTCCCGGGATCTGATCGACCCTAGAATTGTATAATTCGACCTTCTTCTCATTAGCCTCAATTTTCTTCTCACTTAACTCCACCCGCTTCTTTAATGTTTCAAGTATTTTCATTACCTCGGGATTGACCCCGGGCTCGATTTCGCCCGGTCTCTCGGTGATTTGTTCATTTCTTCGGGTGCTTTCCTGGGATCGTTCAGGCTCGGCCCTGTTGGGGGCTTGGATTTGATTCTGAAGTTGCGCTATTGCCTCCTGTTGAGCCTGCAACATTTCAAAGATTAGACGCAGGCTTACCCCATCACCTTAACCTTCAAGCGCTTCCAGGGCTATTGGTCAGGGTCCCCCGCGAACACTGTTTTCGGGATCAGTTAGCAAATTGATGTTGATGGCCACCTCTGAGTTAGTATAGATTGTATTGGAAATTAGGACACCGTTGGAATCAGCAAGAGGCACCTCCTTGCAGGGCACCAAATTATTATTTTCGCCATGATGGCCAGACTCAGCGTCAACGTTCAAGTGATCAGACTGAGAGTTCGACATTTCTGGGGTGACCTGAAATTAAGACTTCAAATAACAAGCGTAAAATAAGGTGTTGTTAGGGAGATTCGTATCAAATCACCACTATTATCCTTATCCCCATAGTGGACGCCAAACTATTTACCCCTAAATCAGATAACAATAAATTTGTACGCAGTTTTTAAGGATACATGGTTTGATTCAACACAATTAATCAAGAATCACTATTAGAAATTCAGCCAAAATCGGTTGCGGTCGATGATGCCGCTTAAACTCACACCACTAATTTAGGTTGTGAGGCGGTCTAAGCAATAATAAAAACCCAACGCGAGTCGGGGTCGAATCCACATGGAGCTTGATGTGGGATTAGGTATATACCTAGGGTGAGTGTATGATGTACCACATATTACACTTCCATTTGTTGTTTCTACTTCTACTTTTTACGCTATTGATTGTAATTGTAAAGCTAAGAGACAATATTTTTGTTTTAGGTTATTTTTCAAATTATAAAAGATCTAGGGTTGGGACTTTCGCCTAGTTAGTTAACTAACCGATTTAGATCTTCAGGGCATGTTTGATTGATCGAGATACAATATAGCAATCACACGCGATTACTCACTCTATACCTCTCGGTAGTTTGAGTGATTTTGCCCAATTTGGATTTCTCAAGTCCAAATGGGTATTTCATGAACCAAGTGATAAATACTCTAGTCGGGTCTTACTATCTCTAGGTTCGAGCTTTTAATTGGGGCTATCAATTTCTTGAGTTCACCCCAATTCCTAGTTAGCCAAGTTTCTCTAGACTTAGTCTCTCTTTCTTAAGTAGAGACTAAGTCAATTAGGCATGAATCAATGTTTGGAACCATCAATTCGCAAATTCAAGTAAGAACTAGGCTAAATATCATAAACCCAATCATAAATAAGCCCTAAATAAATCACCATTACGTATCCATGCTAAGGTTGGGTCACAACCCTCGCTAAGAGCTTAGATACTCATGAAAAATGAAGAAATTAAAGAAGAAACTAAAATAAAATTCATAATAATTGATAGAGGAAAGAAAATCTAATGTTTGAATGCTAAACTAGTACAAAGTTACCCAATACAGTAAATAAAAACGGCTCTAACTGTTCAGGTGTACCAAACTTAGCCTAAAAATGACAAAAAGACCTATTTATACCCAGCTAAAAATATCTGACAAAATTGCCCCTATGGAGATTGTGCGGCAGCACAATTCTGTGTGTGATCCGCACTTTGAAAATGACTGGTCAGGTTGGCTTTTTGCGGTCGCATAAAAGTGAGATGCGGTCGCACTCCTCTAATTGTGTGGACCGCACATTTCTGAGTGCGGCCACACTCTTGCTCTTGGATTGGGTCTGGGCTTCATTCTGCGGACCGCACATTTATGAGTGTTGCCGCACTTTGGCATTCTGTGGCCGTACAATAATAGTGCGGTCTGCACATCTTCAAGCTCCAAAATGCAAGTCTCTGAATATAATCTTCTGCGGCCGCACAATAATTGTACGGTCCGCGCTCTGTGAAGAAATTCTATCAGTGCATCTTCAGAGTGCGGCCGCATACAGTCTTGTGCGGTCCGCACTATAGCCCTTTTTGCCTTGTTTTGGTTCTTGTCCAATTTTACTCCTTTTTGAGTTGATTTTTACTTCTTTGGTTCGTTTCTCAATATTCCTGGAAGAAAGCACATTTCATTAGTTCTCGGGAATACCTTTAAGTCTCTTTTAGCTAAAACGTAAATAAAAGAGAGCAAATAAGTAGTCAATATCCGTACTTATCAGTCGACTTCGGCTGGTAAAAAAAAGGCCGAAAACCGACCGAAGTCGGTCAGTTTTTCAAAATATTTTATTTTTAATTTTTTTTACGAAACCAACAAACATTGGTCGGTTTTTTTGGCGCAAAAATGCGGGAAACTATTTTTGCGTCCCGCGAAGTTTATTTCTTACGAAATCGGCCAACTTTGGTTGGTTTTTAAATTAAAATAAATTAAAATTTATATTCAAAAAACCGATCGATTTTCGGCCAGTAATTTTATTTTTTAATAAAATCAACCGACATCAGTCGGTTATTTTCGCGCGAAAATACAATAAAGAGTGAAAATGAAATAAAAGACAGTCTTAAAACAAAATGCATCAATGGTCTAGTGGTAGAATAGTATCTTGCCACAGGGCAGACCTTGGTTCGATTCCCAGATGGTACATTTTTTAATTATAATTAGAAATATCGACCGACTTGGGTCAATTTTTTCAGTAATTTTTTCTTTTTTAGAATTTAATTGACCGACCGATTATGACCATACGATTACCGACCACCATGAATCGGTCGATTTTCGATTGATTTTTGCCAATTACCGACCAACATTGGTCGGTTTTGGCAGTCGGTTTCCCCCCTTTTTAGTAGTGAATAATAGATAAACATCTTAAAGATGATAAAAACGATCAAACCAGTTGCAATGTTATGGCCTAGCCCGAACTTGGATTGAACACTGATCTCGTCCTTGATTGGACACTTGGTTCGAGCCCAGTTATGGATGAAGAGCAGAATAATTAAATAAGAACTTGAGCAATAGCTAAAAGGCAGAAAAATAAACTCGTATTGCTTTAATTTGCGTGCTACAATGTGTGTTACAAAAGAAAAACTCTCTTTATATAGTAGGAGAGTTTCATCCCTCGTAGAAGTCTAAAATAGATAAAAATCTTCGTTTCTCATTAATTACTGATTCATGACTGTCATCGAGCGAGATCTGCGCCGTGATGTCCGGTTGGGTGCGAATATCACGACCCTCTATCTGTCGTGCGCAACCATTTACCGTGTTTCCCGAGGTCTTAGAACTCATTCTTGGCCCAGGGCACGTCGCTTTATCGTATCTGATGACGAGCACACCATTTACTCCTCTTGGATCTCGATACGAGGGGTCTCTAACCTCGATTACGACCTTATGCATCTGTGACTTTCTTTCGTTTTCTTTACTGGGTAATCGGGGTAGTCATTACCCCGATTTGACCCGTACAAAATTGTTAATATAGTTTTACGTAAAATTAACAGCAGCTCTAAAGCAGTTCAACAACCTCTTTTCTATATAGTCAAGAAAACTTTTTATTTCCTAATTTTCAGACACAGGTTCTTTCATTATACGCGTGTTTTGTTTATTTCCTTACGCGTCGAAACTACTAAAAAAAAATTCACACATATTACGACATCTTTTGTTTGTAACGATTGCGTACTAGGATGTTGAATATCCATGAATATTGAATAACTTGTATATCACTAGATTTATAGTTCAATAATATATCGACGCTGATAATTTACCTTATAATAATTTTTATTTAAATTTAACTAAACAATCACTTTCTAGTTTCTCCAAAAACAACTGTCAGGGAAATATTTTGAAAAAAGAATTTTTGCTAATTATTTTTATTTTATTTTATACAAAAACTTCAAGAACGACCTAACGCCACCTATTGTCAGGAAACACTTAAACAGCTTCCGTCATAGCTGGTCTGTCATATTATCCAGTCAGTCCACGTGTCCTCTCACGTGTGGTTAAATCGGGATGATATTTTTCAGTGCTACCTTGGCTGACTGTCTATTGTGTATTAAAATTTATTCACATTTACATAAAATCAACATATCTGCTTTTTTATATATATTGTCAATTAATTATGATTATGATAATGGTACATATTTTTATTTAATATAAAAATATAAATGTTTTTAAAATAAAAATTAAACTACTTATTTTAATAGAAACATCGAGTACATGATAAATATTTAGGTTTTGACACCCAAGAAGAGGGCATTAACATTCTTAGTCCGGAGATTTACACCTTGTACTTAAAATATTGACACAATTTAGTTTTGATCTTTATGAAATTTAGCTAAGCACATTAGCATTTAACTATTTAATAATTGAATGTGCTTCAAAGGCTCTGGTTTCTAGGAAAACCAATGAGAAAGCGTCATATCCACTCACGACAATAAGGACCAATTAAAGTCGAACTTGTTGTATAAATTTTATGGATTCAATTTTAAAATTTTTACCGTTCAAATTATTGTCTTTCCAAAACTATGTGTTTATATCAATAATTTTGATGAATTTTACATGTAAATTTATATTACACATTAACAAAAATTATAAATTCAATTAAACTCCGATATCAAAGAGGCTAAATTCGCATTTGGGCCCAACATCCATTCGTGCGAAACAGCAAAGCTTTATTCATGAGAGTGCAGTGTAGCTAGGGGTGTTCAAAACCGATCCGAAACCGAAAACCGAACCGAACCGAAGCTTAATGGC
>ML394465.1:1605-13377 GCA_005239525.1 Nicotiana knightiana
GGAGAAATGAGAAAAGCAATTCAAGTCCGTCATGAACTGGTTTTCTTGTCAGATAGAAACCAGTCGATTGCAAATGGATTAGAAAAATTTATCATGAAGCTCACCATGGTATCTGCCTCTATCACTTTAAAAAAAAGTTAAAGCAAAGACATGCAAAAAGCCATGGTAATAAATCTTTTTCAAAGCAAGGTCATACAAACGTGAAGATTTTAATAAGTTAATGTACCAACTCAAAAGTGTTGACAAGAAAATATACAATTACATAATGGAAGAGCCTCCAGAAAGATGGGCTCGATCGTGGTTCCCACTGCGACGTTATGATGTGCTGACAACAAACATTGTAGAATCAATGAATTCCGTATTACTAAAAGCGAGAGAAATGCTTATTTTAAGAATGTTAGATTACATCCAAGAAAAGTTGGGAGAGTGGTTTTACGAACAGAGGAGAAAAGCAAATGAAACTTTTTACAAAGTATCAATATGGGCAGAAGAAGATGACTAAGAATGGACTTGGCTTGCAAAATGATTGTGAGTATATTTATTAACTTCAGGATTTACTTTCAACATGTTTTCTCTATAGCATAATCACTTCTGTTTTTTATATCTGGTACAGTGATTTGCTTTTTACATATAAAAAACTTCATACTAGCTGAAGTTTTGTCCCTAGATTGTATAGTTTTGTCGTCATGAACTTTTTGTAAAAACTTCAGCACCCATCATGCTGAAGTTATGAGCTTTATGAAAAACTTTAGCAGAAGATGCTGAAGTTAATTCGCTCACTTGTAAAAACTTCAGCACACCTAAGAAGGAATAGAAAAGTTTTGTAGTCATGATCTTTTTGAAAAACTTCAGCATAATTACTTATGCTTTTTATATCTACTGCAGTGATTCCTTCTTAGGTGTTCAACCTTGATTCAATGTTGTTTAGAATAAATAGTGAAGGAATCGAATTCATTGTAGACTTAAAAAGGAGAACTTGTGACTGCTTGGAATTTCAACTTGATGAATTGCCCTGTCCACATGCAATTGCTGCTATTAATAAGAGATATTTGCAAAAATCTGATTACTGCTCAAATTGGTATTCAAAGGAAACATGGTTCAAAACATATGAAGGACATGTGAATATTGTGGGAGATAAAAAATTATGGGATATTTCACAAAATGTACAATCTGAGATCACAAAACCTCCCGATGTGGAGATTTTACAAGGAAGAAGACAAAAGAAGAGGCATATGCCAGCGACTGAATCAGTACCATGGAAGTCTACCAAATGCAGTCGATGTAAACAAATTGGGCATAATAGAACAACTTGCTTATCTTCTCCAGCACCTCATCCATATTCGAAGAAACACGCCGAAAAATACTCCAAGGTTCAATAATTCTTGGCAGAATTTAGACTTTTATTTTTGTATGATATATTTCAAATGTGATTGTTTTCATACAAATAAAAAAAAGACTCTTGCGTTCTTTTATATATTGCTGAAGTACAAACCACTTATGTATAATTTCTTCCTACTTCCGCTTGCGCCAGACATTCTTTCTTCAAAAAAAGATAAAAGACCTTGATGAATATAAATTTTACAAAACACTTCAGCCTCATAAATTTTCAGGCAATAAATGTAAATGGATAAGTAGATGATAAAAGACAAAAAGTGGCTAGTAAATGCGAAAAAAATGAGTATCAATTTAAAAAAAAAACGCTCAAGTTTAGTCGTCATGAGCTTTTATGAAAAATGCTGAAGTAAATTAGTTCATTTGTAAATACTTCAGCACATAATGTGCTGAAGTTTTTATCACTAGATTCTATATTTAGTCTTCATGAGCTTTATGAAAGATGCTGAAGTTAATTAATAGTTTTTTAATATCCTATGCACTTTTTGTCCCTGGATTCTATAGTCAATTAGTTCATTTGAAAAAAATTCAGCATATTGTTTACCTAACAAACGTATTTGATATGCAAATACAAGAAAATTTAAAAGACAGAGATGACATTATTCACACAATTCATTTTATTTTCACTAACAATTACAATCAACAACAACAACAACAAGGAAGATCATCTATTTCGCCCTGGAGTTATATTCTAGTTTACCAGAAAAGCTATATCCCCCTTTTTGCTACACAAATTGTGTTTCTGACAAAAATTTACTATGGATGAACATATTTTGATCACTCCCAGTACCAACTATTGCTTCACAAGATGGAAGCTTTTGTTGTTTGTGGTAGAAATCAAGATATGTCATTCTGATGTAAAAAGTTAGGGGTTTTTACAACAACAACAACAACAAGGAGGAGGATCATCTATTTCGCGCTGGAGTTATATTCTAGTTTACCAGAAAAGCTATATCCCCCTTTTTGCTACACAAATGTTGTTTCTGATAAAACTTTACTATGAACGAACATATTTTGATCACTCCAAGTACCAACTATTGCTTCACAAGATGGAAGCTTTTGCTGTTTGTGGTAGAAACCAAGATATGTCATTCTGATGTAAAAAGTTGGGGTTTTTTATATCAGACATGACTAGAAAATTATAGACATCAGACATAGGGGAATGAAGAGGAGTAGGTGCTATTGATGGAGAGTCATCTAAGGTTCGAAGATCTCCCAGGGGAATGAATATCTCCATGACTAGAAAATAGAAGACGTGACATATTCTTTTCTTCTACTGGACAACCATCTCAAATGAGCTTGGATAACCTTGACAACTACGTTCAAGGTTAATCTTGTGCTGGAATAATTCATAGACAATAAACTTTGGTCTGATTCTTTCCCAATCAACCTTTATTTGGTCTCACTTTTGCATAAGGTTACACATTGGTACGTTATTGTTCCAATCAGACTTCAAACTATCCCACTTCTGCAAAATTTCTTCCATTTAAAGCTTCCTACTTCCACTTGCAACAGACATTCTTTCTTTTAAAAAAAGATGAAAGACCTATGAATATAAATTTAAAGAAATATGATAGAAGTCTAAGGATAACTATGAAAATTTTCAAGTGAAGAGATTATTAATATAGCCAAAGAGTGCACCTAATCAATCTATTATCAATAAATGTAAAAGTAACTTTTCATCTGTGTTACTGTTTTACGTTCAGAGAAATTCAATGTAAAAAGATAAGTAGGTGGTAAAACAAGTAAGTGGTAAATGTTACTTCAGCCTGTCCACAGTATTTGTACAGTAATAAAATAACTTCAGCCTCATAAATTTTCAGACAATAAATGTAAATGTAAGATAAGTAGGTGATAAAAAACTAGCTAGTAAATGCTAAAAAGATAAGTATCAATTTAAAAAAAAATATGTTGAAGTTTAGTCGTCATGAGCTTTATGAAAAATTTCAGCATTTTATGTTGAACTAAGTTTAGTTCATCTTTAAACACGTTAGCACCTTACGCTCTGCAGTTTTTATTATTGGATTCTATAATTTAGTCGTCATGAGCTTTATGAAAAACTTCAGCACAAGATAAATAAATTAGTTCATTTGTAAATACTTCAGCATCCTAGGTGCTTAACTGTATTCTATAGTTTAGTCGTCATGAGATTTATGAAAAACTTCAGCACAAGATGTTGAAGTAAATTAGTTTATTTTTAAATACTTCAGCTACAATTTGCTGAAGTTTTAGTCATTGGATTCGATAGTTTAGTCGTCATGAGCTTTATGAAAAACTTCAGCACAAGATGTTGAAGTAAATTAGTTTATTTTTAAATACTTCAGCTACAATTTGCTGAAGTTTTAGTCATTGGATTCGATAGTTTAGTCGTCATGAGCTTTATGAAAAACTTCACCAAAAGGATTCTTCGAGATCTTTCCTCTACCTATATATATTTATATATTGAGAATCACAAAAAAGATTATCCAATAAATGTCGAATGAACTTTGGACAAATTAGCAATTAAAAAAGTTACAAATGGAGAAAAAACTAACTGTCCTACACGTAACATTTTTAATAAATAAGGACATCACGATGTGTCATGCAACATGCAGGGCGAATCGAGCGTAGCGGTCCATGTTTCATATGAACCTAATATTTTCTATTATAACATAAATTTATGCGTAAAAAGGATCTAAAATAGAAATAAATAATAAATATGAACTCATAGAATTTAAATTATGAATCTGCTTTATGAAAAACTTCAGCACAAGATACTGAAATAAATTAGTTCATTTGTAAATACTTCAGCATCCTAGGTGCTGAACTGTATTCTATAGTTTAGTCGTCATGAGATTTATGAAAAACTTCAGCACAAGATGCTGAAGTAAATTAGTTCATTTTTTAATACTTCAGCTACAATTGTGCTGAAGTTTTAGTACCTGGATTCGATAGTTTAGTCGTCATGAGCTTTATGAAAAACTTCAGCACAAGATGCTGAAGTAAATTAGTTCATTTTTTAATACTTCAGCATCCACTGTGCTGAAGTTTTAATACCTGGATTCGATAGTTTAGTCGTCATGAGCTTTATGAAAAAAACTTTAGCAAAAGATGCTGACTAAGTTATTTCATTTTTAAATACTTCAGCTACCATTGTGCTGAAGTTTTACTACCTGGATTCGATAGTTTAGTCGTTATGAGCTTTATGAAAAATAGTTCATTTGTAAACACTTCAGCATGTAATGTACTGAAGATTTTATCCCTGGAGTCGATAGTTTAGTCGTCATGAGCTTTATGAAATTAGTTCATTTGTAAGAAGTTCAGTACTCTCTAATTTGATAATCCGAATAGAAGAAAAATTTAAAAGACAGAGAAAACATAATTCACACAAATTAATATATATTCACAAAATTCAAATTTCGTTTTCACTTACATCCTTGAAAAAAATGAAAAAAATATTTTTCATTTACAAGTTATTCTCTATTCAAAGAAATTCACACAAAGTCTCTTTATATTCTCCATAGTCATGTCCTTCTTGCCCTTCTGGACTTTCATAATTTCTATCTTGTTTCCACTTTCCATGATCACAAAGACATGCTTAAATGGTGTGCATCTAGAAATTTGTGGGAAGCAAAGATAATGAAGAAGACGTCCAGAAATTTTATGTGTGAAGGAGACTGGACACAGTTTGTGGTGCATCACAAATATCCCAGAACTCGAGTTTGTCATGCACCACAATCTGTGGCAAGTCTCTTTCACACATGAAATTTCAGGACATCTTCATTATCTTTGCTTTCACAACCTGTTACTGTTGCCCCTGCTATAGCAAGTAGTAATACAGTGGCCGCAGTTGTGGATCATAGTTTACTAAAAAATGTTAATCCTTATGATGAGAGTACCACCTCACTAGCAAACGACTGTCATTGCTATCGTTATCCTTGGCATAGAAAGATACCGGTTGGCAAGTGAGGTGGTACTCTCATCATAAGGATTAACATTTTTTAGTAAACTATGATCCACAGTTGCGGCCACTGTATTACTACTTGCTACAGCAGGGGCAACAGTAACAGGTTGTGAAAGCAAAGATAATGAAGGAGATGTCCAGAAATTTCATGTGTGAAAGGAGACTGGCCACAGTTTGTGGTGCATCACAAATATCCCAGAACTCGAGTTTGTCATGCACCACAATCTGTGGCAAGTCTCTTTCACACATGAAATTTCAGGACATCTTCATTATCTTTGCTTTCACAACCTGTTACTGTTGCCCCTGCTATAGCAAGTAGTAATACAGTGGCCGCAGTTGTGGATCATAGTTTACTAAAAAATGTTAATCCTTATGATGATAGTACCACCTCACTTGTGAACCGGTATCTTTCTATGCCAAGGGCAACGATAGCACCCACATAGTTGGAAGCACTAGCAAACGGCTGTCGTTGTTATCGTTGTCCTTGGCATAGAAAGATACATGTTGACAAGTGAGGTGGTACTCTCATCATAAGGATTAACATTTTTTAGTAAACTATGATACACATTTGCGGCCACTGTATTACTACTTGCTACAGGAGGGGCAACAGTAACAGGTTGTGAAAGCAAAGATAATGAAAGAGATGTCCAGAAATTTCATGTGTGAAGGTTACTGGCCACAGTTTGTGGTGCATCACAAATATCCCAGAACTCGAGTTTGTCATGCACCACAATCTGTGACAAGTCTCCTTCACACATGAAATTTCAGGACGTCTCCTTCATTACAATTGTGCTGAAATTTTTATCCCTGGATTCGATAGTTTATATAGCCAAAGAGTGCACCTAATCAATTTAATATCTATAAATGTAAAAGTAAATTTCCAGGTCTGTTTAATGCTTTACGTTCAGAGAAATTGAATGTTATAAGATAAGTAGATGGCAGGTGAAACTAGTAAATGTAAAAAATATAAGTATCAAGTTAAAAAAAATACATCTTTATGAAAACTTCAGCGCAAGATGTTGAAGTCAATTAGTTCATTTGTAAAATCTTCAGCACCGCATATGCTGAAGTTTTGTCCTTAATTCTATAGTTTTGTCATGAGCTTTTTTTAAAACGTCAGCACAAGAAGCTGAAGTTAATCAGTTCATTTGTAAAAGAGTGCACCTAATCAATTTATTATCAATAAATGTAAAAGTAACTTTTCAGGTCTATTTTATTATTTTACGTTCAGGCAATAAATGTAAATGTAAGATAAGTAGGTGATAAAAAACTAGCTAGTAAATGCTAAAAAGATAAGTATCAATTTTAAAAAATATGCTGAACTTTAGTCGTCATGAGCTTTATGAAAAACTTCAGCATTTTATGTTGAAGTGAATTAGTTCATTTGTAAACACTTCAGCACGTAATGTGCTGAAGTTTTTATCACTGTATTTGATAGTTTAGTTTTCATGAGCTTTATGAAAAAATTCAGCACAAGATGCTGAACTAAGTTAGTTCATTTGTAAAGACTTCATGAGCATTATGAAAAACTTCAGCACAAGATGCTGAACTAAGTTAGTTCATTTGTAAAGACTTCAGCACATAATGTGCTGAAGTTTGTTTAGTCTTCATGAGCTTTATGAAGAACTTCAGCACAAGATGCTGAACTAAGTTAGTTCATTTGTAAAGACTTCAGCACATAATGTGCTGAAGTTTGTTTAGTCTTCATGAGCTTTATGAAGAACTTCAGCACAAGATGCTGAACTAAGTTAGTTCATTTGTAAAGACTTCAGCACATAATGTGCTGAAGTTTGTTTAGTCTTCATGAGCTTTATGAAGAACTTCAGCACAAGATGCTGAACTAAGTTAGTTCATTTGTAAAGACTTCAGCACATAATGTGCTGAAGTTTGTTTAGTCTTCATGAGCTTTATGAAGAACTTCAGCACAAGATGCTGAACTAAGTTAGTTCATTTGTAAAGACTTCAGCACATAATGTGCTGAAGTTTTAATACCTGGATTCGATAGTTTAGTCGTCATGAGCTTTATGAAAAACTTCAGCACAAGATGATGAAGTAAATTAGTTCATTTTTAAATACTTCAGCTACCATTGTGCTGAAGTTTTTATCCCCGATTTTTATAGCTTAGTCGTCATGAGCTTTATGAAAAACTTCAGCACAAGATGCTGAAGTCAGTTAGCTCATTTGTAAAATCTTCAGCACCTCATAGGCTGAAGTTTTGTCCTTAATTCTATAGTTTTGTCATGAGCTTTTTTTAAAACTTCAGCACAGGAAGCTGAAGTTAATCAGTTCATTTATAAAAACTTCAGCTCTCGACAAGCTGAAGTTTTTTAGTAATGGTGGTAAAAACTTCAGCACAATACAAACTTTAGCATGCTGAATTTCATAAAAAATATACTAAAAATTTATGATAAGATATATTAGATTTCACTTATATCCTTTAAAAAAAATAAAAAATTTGTTTTTCATTTACAAGTTTATACTCTATTGAAAAAATCCACACAGAGTATCTTCATGTTCTCCATAGTCATCTCCTAATTTCTCTTCTGAAGTATCATAGCCGCTTTCATTTTTCCACATAGCATGAGCCCACAGATTTGCAGTCAATTCTCTCATGAATGTAAGAGCCTGACTTTGATTGAAATTAAATACATCTTCTCTCTTCAAGTGCATGTCCATGAACTTAAGAGTATATATACCACAATCAACACTACAAAAACACGTGAAAACAAGAATTGAAGAATAGTTAACACAAGAATAAAAAATAATAAACNAGATCAATCGGGCATAAATTTTGACATGTTTAACCGCACTATCATATGATTGATTTTTTAAGGAATCATACATATATATAATCTTCTCTTTAAAGCTCTGAATTCCAAAAAAAAATAGTGCGTTGATGTCTGCTTCCCTGTTGGCGGAAGTCGAAATGGAAAATATACTTTTTCAGCACATGCCCATGAGATCCCACATGAGAGGTCAGTGCCTCTTACATAGTTGGTCACCATTTCACCAGTTGATTGATCTTCAAACCAAGTATACTCTGTAAGTTCCTGAAACACCACTTCCTCTTCTTCTTTAGATGTCCTCTTTCTCTTTGATTTACTTTTTGACTTTTCCCTCCTTTTTAAATTTTTTTTCTTTTCGTCATCTGTAGGGTGAACAGTACCTAGCTTAGTCATGTACTGATCAAAAAGTAAATCAGTTATTGCACATCTTGATTTTGAATAATTTGGAAGGTGATAGCAATATTTTTTTCGCAAGAAATATATCCCCACTTCAATATGCTGCAATAGAACAACAACAAAAGAAAATTATAAGTATGAATTGAGCATATAAGTATGAAAATTTTGAAAAAATGCATTACAACTAGAAACTACAAACTGCATGACAAAAACTTAAGCATATTGAGCTTTAAGTTTTAGGAAATAATCTAAAAAAGTTGTAGCAAGTTTGATATAAAAAGTTTAGAAAAAAAAATAGAGACTGCATGTCAAAACTTCAGCATAAATGTTGAAGTTGTTTACTTCATTTTCCAAAACTTCAGCACAAACAAGCTGAAGTTTTAGTTTTAGATGCTAAACTTCAACACCAAAAATAAGCTGAATTATGTCTTGCTTTCTATACTATAAAAATAACCTGAGATTTTGAGAAATACGAAAACTAAATCAAAAAACAAACTTAATAACTTACTTCATCTAAAAGATCAGAGTTAGCATCTACAAGCTCGGTAAAGAACGACTTTGGAATGGGCATTCTAGCTAATCTAAATGGATTGGAATAATATTGACTATCATCCTTCTTCAGCCAATCATCAAATTTTCCGATAATTCCACTGTCTCGACTAACATAATGGAAGGGACACCTTCGTGCAATCTTTCCTTCTTTCCAATCTTGCCCCCTTTACTTTTGTTTAGGAACAACATAAGGAGATTTCAACCAAATACTCTCCAGACGAATCCTTTTCTCTTTTTTAACTGGTTTTCTTTTTGGTTGCTCTTCCTGCTGTTCCGTCACAACTAACTGCTGCATTTCAGCAGCAGGGGAAGATTCCACAGCCATGCTAGCACCTACTTCAACAACTCCCTGTTGTTCCATCACAGCTAACTGTTGTTATACAACAGCAGGGGGAAATTCGATAGTCCCTTCTGTACTACCCATTGAAAATGAACATATGTTGAATTTTGGAATATCAGTGGTGTCCCTCATAACATTAGGAGAAATGGAAATCTTCCTTCTTTTAGGATTTGGAAGAAGTTGCGATGCATCAGATGATATCTGCAAAAGCAAGGAAAATATATACATAAATACAACTGATACAAAACACACATTAGGCAAAACAAAACTTGTAATTGAATTGCAGAAAATAACTACCTGGTCTAAGTGCACAGATGGTGTTTGAACATATCCACTTTCACTGGGCTTAAATTTGCCTATATCTTCATGCAAACAAAAAAAAATTAAATAATACTGACTAAATTTTATAAAATAATACAAACACAAATTCACACATGTTTGTGAGCCAACATGTGTGAATAAATGTATTTCTCCTTTTTCATATTGCCTTAGAATCTCACCCATTTCTTTTGAAGCTGCCTCCAATCCTTCTAAATAATAATCAAAAAATATTTAAAAAAATAAAATAAAGTATTTAAATTTCAAACTGTAAAAAATATACTTGGATCAAATTTAATAAATTCATGATCTATAGAATACCTTGACATTTGTCTCGCACTGTGGTTTCTTGCACGCTTTTGTCGATATCAGCAGCTCCAACTTCATTCAATTGTGCAGCAACATCAATGAGTATTTGAGTATTCTCTGAAAGAATTTTATCAACTCTATCTTTAGAGAGTTTTTCACTTGTATTAACTTTCACTGCATGTTCATAAAGAGTGGAGAAAAATTTTATACCTATACTATGAATTTCCTGTGTCGCTTCACCTAGCAAAGCAATTTCAGCGCAAATAGCAAGTGCAACTGCAAACGGATTACCTCTCTCAATATTGGTACGCACATCACTAGATGTCCGTTATTCAGTACCAACAGGTGCATGATCTCCATCACCACTCGGTGCATCTCCTTCATAATCAACACCTTGATCATCTACACCTTTCTTGCTTGCAACATTCACAGTTGATAAATGTTCATCAACTACATCTTTGCTAGGTTGATCAACGTTGGGATGTTCGTTGTTAAATTGTCGTTCAACACATTGATCTCCTTCAACAACCACTCTCACATGAGTAACATTTTGATGCGCTTCATCATGAGCAACATTCATCATAGGAGTAACATTTTAATGCGCTTCATCATCAGCATCATTCATATCCGATAGATTCTCAAATGAGTTATTCATCTTATCATATTGTCGAGACTTCATAAAGGAGCCATCATCTGTTCCATTTGATTTCTCGACAATCTTGAACANGGAAACACAAAACAAACTTCAGGTATAAAAGAATGTTGAAGTTCATCACAAAGAGAAACAAAACTTAAGCTACTACTATACTTCAGCTACTAGCATACTGAAGTTCATCACAAAGAGAACAAAAACTCCAACTACAAGAATGCTGAAGTTCAAGAAAAATAGAACAAAACTTCAGCTACTAGCATACTGAAGTTCATCACAAAGAGAACAAAAACTTCAGCTACAAGAATGCTGAAGTTCAAGAAAAATAGAACAAAACTTCAGCTACTAGAATGCTGAAGTTCATCAAAAACAGAACAAAACTTTAGCTATAAAGAATGCTAAAGTTCAAGAAAAACAGAACAAAACTTCAGCCACTAGAATGCTGAAGTTCATCAAAAACAAAATAAAACTTTAGCTACAAGAATGCTGAAGTTCAAGAAAAATAGAACAAAACTTCAGCTACTAGAATGCTGAAGTTCATCAAAAAGAGAACAAAAACTTCAGCTACAAGAGTACTGAAGTTCAAGAAAAACAAAACAAAACTTCAGCTACTAGAATGTTGAAGTTCATAACAAAGAGAATAAAAACTTCAGCTACTAGAATGCTGAAGTTGATCACAAAAAGAACAAAAACTTAAGCTACTAGAATGCTGAAGTTCAGGAAAAACAGAACAAAACGTTAGATACTAAAATGCTGAAGTTAAGTACAAACAGAACAAAAACTTAAGCTACTAGAATGCTGAAGTTCAGGAAAAACATAACAAAACTTCAGATACTAAAATGCTGAAGTTAAGCACAAACAGAACAAAACTTCAGCTTAAAACATGATGTAGTTTTACAAAAAAACACCCAAAAATAAAACTAAAAATTCAGCACAAAACTTACAGAACATATTCTATTGACTAATTCATTGTCAAACACCATTATAGAACGGTTAGAACGACTCTGGGTACGAGGTGATTCATCAGTTGAAGTTCGACGGGTTTCTTTTGATCGACTCCGACTACGTGGTGATTCACCAGTTGAAG
>ML394466.1:0-22730 GCA_005239525.1 Nicotiana knightiana
TCAGTCAGCTCCAGCTGCGCCATGTCCCGCCTAATAACCTCTCTTCAAGACTTCTTAGGCCTACCTACCCACCGAGGCTAACCGCTCGCACCTTCTAACTGGGGCTTCTATACTTCTCCTCTTAACATGCCCATATCATCTCAACCTCGCCTCCCGCATCTTATCCTCTGCAGGAGTCACTCCCATCTTTTCCCGAATAACTTCATTCCTAATCTTATTCAACCGAGTATGCACATCTACTTCAATATCCTCATCTTAACTACTTTTAGCTTCTGGGTATGAGAGTTGTTGGCCGGCCAACAATTTGCTCCATACAACATAATCCGTCTAACTATATCCTTGTAGAACTTACCTTTAAGTCTCAGCGGCATATTCTTATTCGAGTGGGGATAAAATTTTTCAAGAAAGGGGAAATAGGGATATGCATGTAGCTTGAATGAAGTTGTTCTTGAGAGACAAACTGTTTTTCATCAATAGCATTAATCCGCAGTGAGAAATATCACTTGTCTATTTAGATTTCTATTAGTTCACCTGCCTTAGAAAATGAATTATGAGTGTTTGTGCTTGCAACTTTCTAGAAATATCATTTTCATCATTATGGGCTTGAAGTGGATTGAAAGTTTGAAACCCGATGATGGCATGTACTTTGCAACTTGCTTCAGACAATGGCATAATCATTTATTAAAGTTAAGTTGCTAATACTGCTAAAATAACAATAATATGTAGAAAGTGATACCAACTGTTAGGAGTACTTGATTAAAGTAAATGAAAAGAATAGTTAGGTAAATGTCTAATATGCAAATTCAATGGTGGAACTTAAAAGGTGCCTACCTGACGTACAATAGTTCTTGTGTGAAGAATAGATGCAGCCAACTCTGGTCAATAAAGTAGGATTACTTTTTCGGATATGCAAATTAATTAAGGGCTCTAAGTTAATTTCTTTATTGTTATTAAGGTTTATTAAAGTGGACACCGTCATATGATTAATAATTCTTATTGGAATCTTTGAACCTACCATTATGTTAAATCATTTGTTTAAGCTGCTAATTCATTTTTCTGTATTTAGTATTGAGAACTATGTCATCAATTCATCAACTAACGCGGCTAAGAAACACTATTTGGACCGTCAATATATAATATTTCTTTATCATAGTAAAAATATTGTCAAAATCTACTCGTAGGATTTTAAACTAGTGCTCTCAACCTTCTCTTTAATTTAAGTCTTATAACCTGTTCTACCAAACTAGAAAAATCTTGAAAAATATTTTTTTTCAAAAGTACTTTTCAAAAAAGTATTTATTTATTAGGTCTAAAACAAGTAAGGTTATTTTAGTATATACTAGTGTATTTATTAAGGGAATTTGATAACAAGAAAAGTCAAAACTGTTTCTGATTCTAGGCAAAAATTACTTTTTTTTCTGCTTCTCAAAAACTCTTTCTTCTTCCCAAAAATATTTTTTTTCTATCAAAATGTTTGACCAAACACCTTTAGTTGGGGAAAAAAAATAATTTAAAAAAAATTAGTGTTGGCCTTTGGAGTGGCAAGTCGCCAAACAAACTATTAATCTTTATTAACAAAGTTCATCTTTCACTGTAGTTGGTGGATCCGAAATTTTACATTTTTGTGAATGATTTGGTAGTCTTTTCGAAAGAAAGAATCGATCGCATCAACTATTCATGCAACGTCTTCAAAGATTACAAGAATATCAATTGTTTTTCGTTTGTCAGTTACCAATCAAAGTGAAACATAATATTTTGCTATTGGTTTTGACAGAATTAAACAGTACTAACTAAATTATTGTCTCAATTAATTAAGTTGGTTAATAAATTTACTTATTTCTTACCGTTATTTTATGGAGGGTTGCACATACTGTTTTTAGGAGATCCGGCGAAAGTCGAAACTCATGATTGGCGTCGTTAGATGTAAAGTATCACTGCATTTGCTTCTCTTTGCAATATTGATATCATATAAATACATATAAGTTTTCATTAACCTACTGCATAGATGTACACAGCAGATTAGTGTTATCCTTATTTTTCAATTCTCTAATTTTCCCTTAGGGTTATATTTATCCATTTCTTGGCGGCTATTTAGAGAGATATCTGATTAACATAGCTAGAGAAACATCAGACTGAAAAATAGAGACGATGAAAGATAAAATGTCCATATTTAATTGAAAAATTGGTGTGCTAGCACTCACTGCACTAAGGTTACATACAGAGGCAGACCCATATGTATGAGTGAGGGGTCACCGGATCCCGTGAACTTCGGCCAAAATCCTATATATATATATAGGTAGATATTTTGAAAATTGTTAATTTAAAGCAGTTAGCACCCTGAACACTAAAAGCATTTAGAGGGCATTAGTTGAGTAGAATAATGTGCTCTGTCGCGTAAAATTTCTGGATCCGCCTCTATTTATATATGTATATATATATATAGGGCATCACATCAACAAGAAGCTAAGGACGAAGGAAGCTCTATAATTCATAGCGGGGTCTGTAGATTGATCACGCTTTGGAAATATTGGAAATAATGGGACAAATTAAAAGTACTCAGCTGATACAATTGAGTTGAGATTTGAGCCCACATACTTACTCTACTGTGGCAGACATGGTGTCATTTTCAACTTGTTTTGCCTACATTTGATGCCGACTCTTCATTTCCTTCTTCTCTCTGTTACATTTATTTTCCCCTTATGCTTTCCTTGTGCCTTGAGATGTTAGTTCTATTTCTTTGAACAATACTAATAGAGTAAAATCCAGTTTACCTCCTTAAACTTTAAGGCTTGGGAAATTATACCCCCTTCACATTATTAATGGGAATAGCAACCCCCTTGTACTCAAAAATCAGGTGGAAAAAAATAAAAATTCAGAATAAATCCTCTTTGGAGAGAATAGTTTTGGCGGCAGGATATGTTTGGCGCTATATTATGGTAATTAGCATAAATTACCGTGTTTATTTTTAACTTTTAAGCAAAAGCTTGACATAAAACTTTGGGGAAAACCTAGAGTCAACTGGAAACCAGTCGAACTTTTCAAGGTGAATAACCTTTTTCACTGTTACTATATTATGCCATATCAGTGTTTTTGTGCTTGTGCACAAGTTCCAAACTCTGTATATATTTATATAATAATATCTTGTGAGCAGATACTACACATTTGTTTTACTTTTTTATTTTCACTTAAGAATGTTTTCATTATATGTATTGATTTATAAGTGGGTAAAGTTTAATCTGGCCAATACAGTATCTGTCTCTCTGTCAATTTTCATCGACGAAACCATATTTCTTCGATCCAACAACAAGGAATTCCACCCGAGTGCTTCACTTCTAGGATTTTTTTTTTTGTATGTATCTTCTCAATTGGAAATTTGGGATTCCACCCAAATCGATGCATTTGCACCAAATCTCTGTCAACAAGGAATTCTTAATCTCTGTCATTTGCACCAAATCGATGCAAATTTATTCAAACACTTTCATCTGAAGAGTTTCAGTGTCTTGCTAACCTAACATGGCATTTTACTATAAGGTGAAGTGTAATATGTTCATCCAAAATAATACTTGAGTTTCCTTGCTTGAAAATTTTAAGATATTTTTTTTGTTATTTTAAGGTCATTCCTAAAATTCATGTAGTTGAGAAAATCGTATATTAAAGTTCAAGAAAAGATAGTCACCTTAAATAAATAAAAAAATTAGATTCTTCTGACTATTAGATGAAAAAATTGTTTCTATGTAAAACTTTATTTTATTTATGTGCATTCTTTGTATATTGAAATTATTATGAGAGTTCAATTATTCAACTTTACTTATAATACAGAAATCATGGTGGACAAGCTAACATTGGAAATTCATTATGGAGGATTTTTTGGATTGTATCATGTCTTAAACTATGAAGGAGGACGGGGAAAGGTACATTCCGTACATAATATAAATCCTGATTGTTTTTCATATATAGAGCTTTTGGCTATAATGAAAGAACTTGGTTATTCTGAAAATTGTCTTATATATTATAATACGCCTAACCAAGATATTGATAATGCATTGATATTGTTAACTTTTGATAAAATGGTATTGGAGATGGCGAAAAACCATAAAAATATTGATACTTTTGAGTTGTATGTTGAGGAGAACTTGACAGATTTTGGAGGAAATATTGAAGTTGCGGGTGAAATTGGCTCTTATGATGCAGGGGGTATGGAAAATCTTTGGCGGATCATACACAAGGAAAGGGAGGCGTAGTTGCGTATATGATAAATGAACCAGCTGAAAATAACATTGAAGAGGATAAATCAGTTGAGGATAGTGACTCAGATAGAACATATTCACCCGAGAGCGATGAAGAAAATAATTTTGAAGATGACTTCGAATACTTCGCGGACGGTGATACTCTTAGCGACTCATTTGAAGATATAAATAAACTTTTACAGAATAATCTCAACCCATGAATTACAAAAGATATTGATGAGCCATATATTGACCACACGATAATTAAAAATATCCATAATGACTCATATTATGAAAGATCTGATGGTCTATCTGAAGGTGTCCGAAGTGATTCAGAAGACTTAAGTGGTGATGATGAGACAAAGTATGATGCTCCTAATAAGGATGTTGAATGGTTTAATGAAGAGACTGAAATATGCAATAAGGAATGGATTTGAAGTTGGATTCGAAAAAAATGAAAGTGATAGAGTCATTGCACATTGCAAAAGATTGTGTGGATGGAGAATTCATGCTAGCTATTGAAAAAAGACCACTGCATTTCAGATTAAAACTCTTTATGGAATGCCTCATAGGTGCCCTAGGACATTCAAGAATAAAATTGTTAATTCTACTTGGGTTTCCAAAAGGTTCATGAAGGATCTTCTTGATGCACCAAACTGGAGCATACAAGGTTTTAGAAAAACTGTAAAGAGAAAATGTGGTGTAATAATCTCGAAAAAGCAAGCGTATAGAGCGAGAAAAACAGGAACTGAGTGGATTAAGGGTAATTTTTATAAGCAATTTCATAGAGTCAGGGATTATTGTGAAATGGTTTTGAAGCAAAATTCAGGTTCTGCAGCATTCTTATGCCTTGACATTCATTGCAATAACCGCCTTCTTTCAAGAAAATGTTCATCATGTTTTCTGCTTTGAAAGAAGGGTTTATGTTAGGCTGTAGACCTATGATTGACTTAGATGTATGTTTCTTAAAAGGTCCTTTAGGGGGGCAACTTATGGCAGCTATTGCAAGAGATGGGAACAACCAAATGTTTCCATTATCTATTACAGTTGTGGAGTCCGAGTGTAAAGAGAGCTGGACATGGTTCCTAGAATCCTTAATAGATCAAATTTGAGTGCCTGAAGAAAAAAGGTGGACTTTTATGTCTGACAGACAAAAGGTACGCATCTATCGTTTTATACATAAACTTATTTTCTTTTTTTCTTCCTTTTTTCCTTAGCTAATATTGTATAATTTACTTTGTAGGGTCTCCTTGAATCCTTTAAGAAAGTTATGCCAAATGTTGATCACAGGTTCTGTGTTAGGCATATGTATGCCAATTTCAAACTTAGGTTCAAAGATAAAAAATTGAAAGACTTGATATGGGCAGCAGCTAGATCATATACTATTGTAGATGTTGAAAAGTATATGAAATTGATGAAGAAAGAAAATACAGAAGCTCATCAATGGTTATCAAAAATTGGAGTCAACCAGTGGAGTAAGTCAGCTTTTTCAACATTGCCAAAATGTGATATGTTGAGTAATAATATATATGAAATCTTTAACCACCGGATCCAAGAAGCTAGAGACCAACCAATACTAACCATGTTGGAGATTATTCGAAGAAAGATGATGTGTAGGTTACAAGAAAGATGTGAATGGATTAAAAATTATGATGGACTAGCTTGTCCAAGGATCATGGAGAAGATTGAAGAGACCAAAGAACAAACTTTAGATTGTGAATCAATAGAAGCTGGGAATGAAATTTGGAAGGTTCATGAAGGGTTGAAAATATATGTGACAAAACTCAAGGAAAAGGTATGTACTTGTAGAGAATGGGATGTAATAGGTATACCATGTAGATACGGAGTTAGCTCCATAATGACTGCTCGTCGTGAACCAGAAGACTTATTACATCCATTTTACCATGTTTCGACATTCAAGAAAGCTTATTCTGGGAAAATTATTCCTATACCAGATCAATCACAATGTGACATTGCACCGGGTGATCCTATTCTACCACCTGAAGCATCAGATAATAAACCCGTAAGACCAAGAAAGAGCAGGAAAAAAAGTATAGATGAACCAATAAATCCCAACAAGGTGAGGAAGTTTGACTATCCTCATGAATGCAGCAACTGTCATGAGATCAGACACAATAAAAAGACATGAAAAAATCCTAGCAAGCCAAGGCAAAAAAGAATTGTTCAGGTATTTTTCTTGATTACGTTAAGTTTTTTATTTTTCCTTTTTTTTATTTTTTATACTTGATACTTGATTTAATTTTTTTTGTATTCAATAGAACAATGGAAACGATGCTAATGGTGCGAGTGAGATTAATAAGTTGGCCACTAATCCTAGAGGTTGGGAAAGAGGAATAGAAAGAGAGATAAATAATATAAGTTATGGTAGAGCAACAATTAGAGGCAAGGGAGCAACTACATTACAGTCCATGAACGGTAGAGGCAGGGGCAGAGGAAGAGCGAGAGGAATGGGAAAGCAAAATAAACATGGTCCATATTGTGGAATAGGGAACTGGAATGATATCAGAATGCCAAACATGAACCAATTTGTAATGGCCTCACAGGTAATAATAGGGTATTTTTCATACCATATGTTAATAATAGATATTTTATCAATAATTTTTTACCCTAATTGTAATTTTTGGTTTTCAAGGTTCAACTACCTAGACCAAGTCAAATTGCTTCTTCAGCTACACAACTTGGAACATCTCAATTGCACAGGCAACCAACACCTTTTGGAGATGCTATTTTCTCAAATCAAGTGTCAGCAACTGGACAAGTTGACCAAAATAGTGTAGGAACCTCATCTAGTGAGTGAGATAGCGTCCTTGACTTTGCATCAAGGATGTTCGTTGATTAATAGTCCAAATTGTGATGGATCATCTAATTTTCTCAATTTCGATTACAATTGAAAGGCATATATGCGTTGGAACAATTGAATTTGTATGGTCATGATATTTTTTTTAATATATTGAATGAGTGATTGAGTTTATTCCAACATATTCATTTTTGTCCTTTAACAATTACAGTTCTTCGTTAATGGTAGGGAACGAAAATTATTCCACTATGTTCATTTTTGTAAGTTACTGCGAATGTACTAGCGCCAAAACTATTCCCTCCAAAAGGAGGGTTTATTCTGAATTTTTATTTTTAGTGATAATAGTTTATTTTTTCCACCTGATTTTGAGTACAAGGGGGTTGTCATTCCCATTAAACATGTGAAGGGGGTATAGTTTCTCAAGCCTTAAAGATTAAGGTGGTAAACTGAATTTTACACTACTACATAAGAAGTACATTTTTTTTTAAAAAAAAAAAATATTTTTTTAACATGAATTAATGACTAGCTTAGTTAGGTCGAACATGGTGGATTTCACTTGATTCATTATATACCTCAGAGCTTGTCTTAACATAATCCACGATTACAGATGTACATGGATCGGGTTCGTTCAGTTTTGTCGGATTTTTCGAATTTTCGAATTTTTTTGTTACATGAATATTATTCGAATCTTACTTTGTTCAAAGTTATAGATAAAATTTTTATAAGTAAATATATGTTTAGTAAATATTGATAAAATTGACAAACATACTATCTATTAAAATATTTAAATGGGAGAATTTTGTTAGTAACACAAGATAGTTGTTTTCTTAGTCGTCTATCAATAATTTTCCGTCAATGTATGCTTTCAAGGTTAACATATGAGAGGGTCTCAAATATTTTTACATTTTTCACAGAAAATTCAATATAAAGTCTTAAAAATATATATATAAAAAATTATATATTTATATATCGGCTTGGTTGGATTTTTTTATTCAATATCAAATCAAGTCAAACCAAACGTAATCGGATTTTTTAATCGGTTTGATTTGATTTTTTAATCGGTTTGATTTGATTTTTCGATCTGGTGCGATTTTTCGATTCGATTTGAAGAACCCTATCCACGATGATGGGGTTGAGGATGAATGGAGGTAGTATTTCGATAGCTAATGTGATCGTGCCCACTAAAATGGATCATGTCTACATAATTAAACTGACTTAAATAACACAGATTTTTTACAAAGTTTTCACATGCACTCACTATTTCTGTTTTGAGCCATATATATGCACATGTATATATTTGGACTAACTAGTTTTGCGCAAATTGGTAAAAAGCACATATATAGAGAGCACTGGCTTGGATATGTTCTGTATTCACTAACTTAAAGGTCTATAGAACCATGTACGCTCTACCATTTAGGCGTTCACCTCTTTCTTTTCCATTTTATTTAGCGTTAGAAAGGATATAATTAAGTAATCATTTACAATTGCAAACATGCAGGCCTACAATCTCTCTCTATATATATATATATTGTATACGGTAAAAATCGAAGATACCCGATTTTACGGATTCGAAAGTATATCTCGAGAATGAGCCGGTATCGAAGCAAGTTCGGGTTCATAGAATATGAAGACTAAGGGATCGAGATCAGGATGGATCAACGTCGTAGTAATAGAATCACGAGATATCCGCAATCGACCACCAATCCCGGCGAGAATCTCATAACCGATAGAACCATTAACGGTTAATGATATCAATCGTGTATTTTACTTCCAGAATTAGAGTCATACCTTATTTAGGATTCCTCTACTATATAAAGAGGAACCCTGTTTATTTGTAAAAACACATTATCATTATTATCATCATACGCACTTACCACTTACATCATTACTGAGAAATACAAAGCATTCTGCTCTTTTATTAGCTCTTAACTCTTTATAGTTCTTATTGTTCATATTACTATTGATGCTCTTACTGTTCTTCACGCTTGATCTCGAGACTAATCCAGATCGGAGCCGATAACTTGTAATTATACGGGTTTGATCCATTTAAATCGTTTAATTCCTTTATTTATTTAGCTATTTATCAATTGGCATTGAATTAGAACACTTATCCTTATAACCACATTACAAGTTTAATTATTACTCGTATTTCGAGGTAAACAGTTTGGCGCCCACCATGGGGCTAAGGATAATAATGATTGTTCAGTGTTAATTTTGATATAACACACTATTTTACGCTTGTTCATTGTCAAGAATTTTGTTTTCAGGATAAATCATATCAAACTCACAAAACACAGCCACACATGCTAGCAACGGCCTCGTACTCCCGGGAATCGAGATTCCACAGGCTGACCTCGGAGGAGCACCGCCCGCCAAAGCGGACGATGTCAGTTCGCATATTGATTTGAATGCGGATTTAGTTGGGGACCCCGATGGAAGCGTACGCAGAGAGGGTCGAACTGACGGTCGAGCTACTCAGGGCAGAGGAGACGAAGGTATTAGTCTCCAAGTTATATTTGAGATGATGCAAGCCCAACAGAACACCATTGCCCAGTTGCAAAATCAGCACGTGACTCCAAATAGGGTCGAACAAGAGGCTACTCGCCGTACCGAGCCAGTTCCTGAAAGATCAGGCGATAACACTTCGAAACTGACCCTACTATAATAAGAATGCTCGAGGAGCTTACTCAGAGAATAGAATCGAGAGAAAAGAAAATCGAGGCCAACGACAAGAAGGTGGAAACCTATAACTCTCGAGTTGATCAGATTCCAGGGGCACCACCGATCCTAAAGGGAATGGACTCCAAAAAAATTATGCAAAAACCAATCCCTCCAAGTGCGGCTCCGAAGCCCATACCGAAAAAGTTCAGGATGCCCGATATACCAAAATACAACGGGACCTCGAACTCTAACGAGCACCTTACCTCTGAAACGTGTGCTATCAAAGGGAATGATTTGGAAGACGATGAAATCGAGTCAGTATTGCTAAAGAAATTCGGGGAGACCCTATTGAAGGGAGCTATGATTTGGTATCACAACTTGCCACCAAACTCTATCGATTCGTTCGCCATGTTGGCAAATTCATTTGTAAAGGCACACGCTGGAGCTATAAAAGTTGCAACGAGAAAATCGGACCTCTTCAAGGTGAAGAAGAGGGATAACGAGATGCTACGGGAGTTTGTATCTTAATTCCAAATAGAACGTATGGAGTTGTCACCGGTTACCGACGATTGGGCTGTTCAGGCTTTCACCCAGGGATTAAACGAGTGGAGTTCGATTGCCTCACGCCAGCTGAAGCAAAATTTGATAGAGCACCCGGCTGTGACTTGGGCAAATGTTCACAACTGATATCAATCGAATATTAAAGTCGAGGATGACCAACTGGAAGCCCCCTCAGCATCAGTGCATCCTAATCGGTCGATAGGTAAAAACCAAAGAGATATTAACAGAGAATCGAGGCCAAATAAGGATCGGTATCAGCCGTATGTTTCAAATAGAAGAAATAACCATACGGGAAGTAATTCCGCCCGGAACGATCGGAGGGGTGATCGAGAACATAATTCTCGGGGACTCATGAGCAAAATGGGATTCGACAAATATGCAGATCCTACAGAAGCACCACGATTATCGGAGTACAATTTCAGTGTCGATGCCTCGGGTATCGTATCGGCCATCGGAAGAATTAAAGACACTACGTGGCCCAGACCTGTACAAACCGATCCCTCTCAAAGGAATCCAAATCTGATGTGTAAGTACCATGGCACGCATGGTCATAAGAACGAAAACTGCAGACAGTTGAGAGAGGAAGTAGCTCGACTATTCAACGAAGGTCACCTCAGAGAATTCCTCAGTGATAGATCCAAAAATCACTTTAGGGAAAGAGACGCCAACAGAAAGAACGAGCAAGAAGAACCTCAGTATGTTATCCATATGATCGTCGACGAGGTCGACGTCCCACGAGGACCTATATTCAAACGCACCAAAGTATCGATCACAAGGGAGAAACGAACTCGAGAGTATGTGCCCGAAGCCTCTCTCCCGTTCAATGATGAAGAAGCAGAAGGCAGATCACTGTCGCACAATGACGCCCTATTAATTTCTATTTTGCTAAATACAAGTTAAATGTGTTCTCATGGATCAAGGTAGCTCAGCAAACATAATCAGATCGAGGGTCGTAGAGCAGCTCGGCCTGCTAGACCAGATTGTACCTGCATCATGAGTCCTAAACGGCTTCAACATGACTACTGAAGAAACAAAAGGAGAAATAATCTTGCCAGTTAACGTGGCTAGAACCATCCAAGACACAAAATTTCATGTCATCGAAGGTGACATGAGGTACAATGCACTGCTTGGAAGGACATGGATCCACAACATAAGGGAAGTATTGTTGACCTTTCACCAAATGATGAAGTTACCAACAATGGAGGGTGTGAAAACGGTTTATGGGGAACAACACGCAGCAAAGAAGATGTTTGCAGTCGACGAGATGATGCCGATACCAGCACCTTCGACTACATAAAAGTCGAGCACCAAATATAAGCAAGAGGCCAAATAGAAATCACCGTCCCCAGCCTCGACTGAATCATATAAAAAGGTAATCGAAGAAGATGAAGAGGATTTTCTCAGCCCTCGAACTTTCGTTGTTCCCGAAGAATTGGACGCAACCAAATCAACGTTCGAAGAGCTGGAACAGGTGATACTCATCGAGTATCTACCCGAACGTAAGGTATACCTGGGAACGGGGATAACCCCCGAACTCAGGAAAAAACTCATTTAATTTCTTATTGATAACATAGATTGCTTTGCGTGGTCCCACTTAGACATGATAGGAATCCCACCCGAGATTACAACTCATCGGTTGAGTCTGGATCCCAAGTTCAGACCGATAAAGCAATAGAGAAGGCTTCAGTCCGAGGTGAAGTAGACCTTCATAAAGGAAAAAGTAACTAAACTTCTTAAAATAGGGTCCATTCGGGAAGTCAAATATCCCGAATGGTTAGACAACGTAGTCGTAGTCCCTAAAAAAGGGAACAAGCTTAGAATGTGTGTAGATTATAAGGTCCTGAATAAAGCATGTCCAAAAGACTCTTTTCCTTTGCCTAACATCGATCGAATGATCAATGCTATGGCTAGCCACGAGATACTTACTTTTCTTGACGCCTATTCTAGGTACAACCAAATCCAGATGGACCCCGAAGACCAGGAAAAAACTTCTTTTATCACTAAGTATGGAACTTACTGCTAATGCGCTTCGGGCTAAAAATGCGATCAACGCCTAGTTAACAAGATGTTCGAAGAACAGAAAGGAAAATCAATGGAAGTTTATATTGACAATATGTTAGTTAAGTCCCTACTCGTAGAGAACCATTTAACTCGTTTGCATGAGACATTTGAAATCTTGAGGAAATACAACACGAAGCTTAACCCCGAAAAGTGTGCTTTTGGGGTCGGCTCGGGAAAATTCCTCGGCTTCATGGTGTCAAATCGGGGAATTGAGAACAATCCTGATAAGATCAAGGACATCTAGGACATCACTGTCGTGGATAGTGTAAAATCCGTTCAGAGGCTAACCGTACGGATAGCTGCCCTAAACTAGTTCATATCGAGATCGTCAGATCGGAGCCACAAGTTCATTTCCTTACTTAAAAAGAAAAATGATTTTACATGGACTCCGGAATGTCAGCAAGCATTGGAGGAATTGAAACGGTACCTATCGAGCCCACCTTTGCTCCACAACCCAAAGGCAGATGAGAAGCTATACTATACTTGGCAGTGTCCGAGATAGCGGTAAGTGGAGTAATAGTTTGAGAAGAACAAGCTACGCAGTTTCCAGTTTACTATGTGAGTCGAACCTAAGGAGATGCTGAAACCAGGTATCCACACCTAGAAAAATTGGCACTTACATTAATAAGCGCCTCTAGAAAACTAAAATCGTATTTTCAATGTCATCCTATATGTGTTATTACCACATATCCCTTCAAAATATATTTCACAAGCCCGAGTTATCGGGCCGATTGGCTAAATGGGCCGTCGAACTTGGCGGGTACAATATTGAATATCAACCCCAAACGACCATCAAGTCTCAAATATTAGCAGACTTCGTGGCAGACTTTTCGCCAACCCTCGTACCCGAGGTGGAAAAGAAACTTCTGCTAAAATGGGGTACATCATCGGGATATGGACCCTCTTCAAGGATAGACTCTCGAACGTGAAAGGTTCCGGGCTTGGTATTGTTTTGAAACCGCCTACGGGCAGTGTTATTAGACAATCGATTAAAACTGCCAAACTGACTAACAACGACACCGAGTATGAGGCCATAATTGCAGGTCTCGAACTAGCTAAAAGATTGGGAGAGGAATTCATCGAAGCTAAATGTGACTCGCTACTGGTAGTTAACCAGGTAAACGGAACCTTCGAATTTTGAGAGGACAGGATACAGAGGTAATTAGACAAATTTCAGGCCATATTCCACCGTTTCAAAGAATGGACTCTGCCACATGTACCTCGAGAACCAAATACTAAGGCCGATGCACTTGCCAACTTGGGATCGTCGGTCGACGATGATGAAATCAGCTCGGGGATTGTAGTCCAACTCTCGAGGTCTGTAATCGAGGAAGGGCACTCCGAAATAAATTCTACAATCTTAACCTGGGATTGGAGGAACAAATACATCGAATATTTGAAGAATGGGAAGCTGTCGTCAGATCCCAAGGAATCGAGGACATTACGAACTAAAGTCGCCCGGTTCGCATTAGAAAAAGACGGAATTATACAGAAGGACGTTCGATGGTCCATTGGCAGTATGCTTGGGGCCGGGGGATATTGACTATGTTTTGTGTGAAATCCACGAAGGCACTTGTGAAAGCCATTCTGGCACCGAGTCATTAGTTAGAAAGGTCATCTGAGCAGGATACTATTGGGGTAGTATGGAGAAAGACTCTAAGGAGTACGTTCGAAGATGCGACAAATGTCAAAGGTTTGAACCAATGATTCACCAGCTTGAGGAACAGCTTCACTCGGTTCTATCCCCATGGACATTCATGAAATGGGGAATGGACATCGTCGGTCCTCTGTCGTCGGCCCCAAAAAGCTAAATTCAAATTATTTATGACTAACTATTTCTCTAAATGGATTGAAGCACATGCCTTCGAGAAATTCAGAGAAAAAAAAAGTGATCGACTTCATATGGGATCACATTGCATGTCGATTCAGGATACCTGCAGAGATAGTGTGTGATAATGGCAAACAATTCATCGGCAGTAAAGTGACGAAATTCCTTGAAGATCACAAAATAAAGAGGATACTATCGATGCCATATCACTCTAGTGGAAACAGACAGGCTGAATCACAAAATAAAACTATCATCCAAAACTTGAAGAAAAGGCTAAACGAAGCCAAAGGGAAGTGGAGAGAAAAATTGCCCGAGGTTCTATGGGCATATCGGACGACATCGAAGTCCAGTACCGGAGCAACTCCATTTTCTTTAGTCTATGGCTCTGAAGCCTTAATACCTGTCGAAGTCGGATAGCCCAGCACCAAGTTTCGAAATGCAGCAGAAGAATTAAACCACGAGGCAATAAATACCAGCCTCGAATTGTTAGATGAAAGACGAGAAGCGGCACTCTTTCGAATGGATGCGCAAAAGCAACGAATCAGGAGGTATTACAACAGAAGAACCAATCTTTGACACTTCAAAGTCGGGGATTTGGTCTTAAGGAAAATAACCATCAATACTCGAGACCCTAATGAAGGGAAACTCGGTCCTAACTTCGAAGGACCCTATCAAATCCTCGACATAGTCGGGAAAGGATCGTATAAGCTTGGGACAATGGATGGCGAGCCATTGTCGAATAATTGGAACATATCAGTCCTCAAACCATATTATTGCTAAGGTATGGATTTTCTCCTTTTTCATTTACTTAAATATTCGAAACTAACTTTTTGCAGGTATCCGGTCCAAGATATCGAGATCTCAGGTTTTAAAGTACGCGTTGAATTCTTTTTCCCTTAGACCAATTTTTATCCCAAATGGATTTTTCCAGCAAGGTTTTTAACGAGGCAACAACTATGTGCTAGGTGGGGGTAATTCAACAGTATCCAAGGCTTCTTTACAATCAACCTCGAATACTGGGAGGCATCACCCTCGGATGTTATGTAAATGGGTCTCGATAGGAAGAATTTTGTAATGCTCCAAATGGTCGAATGAACCGTGTCCATATAGATTAGCCGAGTCCCGACAACAAAACATGTACGCGTGTATAAATAATACAAAGAATCACTCTCCTTTTTCTCAAACATCTCGTGTTTGAAGTAGAATTTCTATTATATGAGTCATGTGCTTATGATCTATTGTGAAAAACTAACACTCGTGAAGAATGGCCCAAGGGTCAAGTGCAAGCATACCTCGAACACTCGGGGACTACCTGCTCGAGCTATCTAAGTTCGAAATCGTAAGACCTCAAAGAGGCATCCCCCGATATATAGGCCAAGGCTATCACACTCGGGGACTAACATTCGAACAAGTTCAAAATGTTATCGGGAAACAAGTCCAAGAGACGTACCCGAAGGCTACGGCAATATTAAAGACTACGCTCATATAAAAGGGCTACGTGACTTCCGTCATAAACTAAAGGCCTTCAAACACTTTGAAAACCCGGTTAAATAAGGCTACCCTCGGCAAAGCAAACAAAAAAGGGCTTCGATAAAATCAGCCCTCAAAAAATTTAAAGGCTTCAATAATATCAACCTTCGAAAAAGCCTCAAGAGGTATTAAATTATCTTAACACAGACGAGTTAAGAAAAAAATGGGTTCCGATCGTTGAACCCTCGAAAAACCCAACGGGTACAAAAAACACATGCTAAGGCATCAAGAAATTTTCACTAAATCCTTTAGCCGAAAAGAAGGAAAAATTATAGCCATTGTTAGAGGCCGAATTGGCCCAACTTAAAGAGCCTAAGGGCCGACCTAAAAGAGCCTAAGGGCCGATTTAAAGAGCCTAAGGGCCAATATAAAAGATCCTAAGGGCCGATTTAAAGAGCCTAAAGACCGATACAGTTAGAGTTCGAGACCTCGCTCTCACTCAATTCGAACCCAAGGGTTCTATTATTACGAGCTTAAACAAACGATTAACTACAACTCGAAGATTCACATAAAAGGTATAGCGGTGAGTCGAAAACTTAACAATCATTGATAAAAACCTAAGGGTCTACCTTATCCTATGAAACTATTCGAACTTGGTTATTTGAGATAACTCATCTGCCAATTCGAAACGAGCCACCCCCGAGACAAGTTCTCAAATGAGTTTGGAACTTGGGGACTTGCCCTCAGAAAAAAAAACCTAAAGGTTTATTTCGATCACGAGTTGAACTAAAACAATGAGAACTTTTCAACGAAGGCAATTAAACATACAAAGGCATGAAAAAAACTTATGATGGCATCAAAGAAAAATTCTTCATTATATAAAAAAATATATGTACAAAGGGCCAGTCAGGGCCTTACAAAAGAAAAAAGAAAAAGAAGTTACAATCTAATTATGATCGGGGCTAGTCCCCTCAATATCGGCCTCCTCCCGAGAATCTTCTCCGGGGCATTTTCTTCAGCAACCTCACCTCCGTCTTCTCCACTTCTGGACCCGCCGTCATCATCATCATCGAAAGGGACAAGCTGCCTAGCTTCGCCCTCGAGCTCTTTTGCCCATGCAATCTCTTCGGAGAGGTCAAAACCTCGAGCTTGGATTTCCTCGAGGGTTTCCCTACGGGATTGGCACTTCGCCAAGTCACTGGTCCACTGCTCCCGATTGGAAGCCTCCCTCAGCTAGGTTTGAATAGCTACGGCATTAGCCCGATACACGACTATGGATTTGTCTGCCTTGGCCTTAGTCTTTTCGTTCTCAGCCTTGGCCTCGCTGAGCCCGGCTTTGACCTCTTTGACCTTTTTGTCCTGAGCAAAACCTTTTTCTCTAAGTTCTTGGAGTTGGGCCTCCGCCGAAGATAACTTGGCAAAAGTTGCTTCCTTTTCAACAGCAAGACGTTCCATCCTAGCTTTCCACCGATCGGAGTCGGTCTTAACTCGGTCGACCTTCGCCCAAAGAAGACCGATCTTCTCTACCTTTTGCTGCAGCTGAGATTTCGAATGATTAGCTTCCACAATGGATTCAATTCCATACTGTATCACTAAAGCGGTTACCTGCCTGTCCAACTCGGCCCCCTCCTCATGAGCCTTGGCCAGGTTCGCTCGGAGATGCTTTATGACCTCGTCCTTATGGCCACAAAGAATCTTCAGAGCGTTCATCTCTTCTGAGAGCCTCTGAAGATTGTCTTCGCACTGACTAAGGTTATCTCAAAATTTGGCAGAAGCCTATACAAATAAGAAGAACACAAGTTAGAAAGAATAACCTTAGAAAAAAAATGAAGAGGAATGACCAAAAAACAACAAGCACTTACCTTGGAAAAAAGACGTTGAGCTTCCACCATGAGGATAGAAGCATCAGTGATATCGGAGGCATCATCGACCCCCACGAAGCAATCCTGAAAAGGATCACCAGCGCTAGAGCCTTCACCAATCTCGAGGGTCTTCAGCCTTTGGGCGTCCCTTATCGCCCCTTCAGAAAAGACTGGCATGGAACGCATTTGACCTATTGTCATGGCTTCGAGAGAATCGCTCGGAGTGCTTTTTCAGATGGTCCTAGTCTCATAATCGGTGTAGAAGTCAATGATCGAGACACCGTCTCGACCTCAAAAGATTTGAGGATCACCCCCGATTTTATTTTCAAAGCCTCCTCGATGTGAGGTTCGGTTGCAGCAGGCAGCAGCTCAGGATGCAAAGAAATCTCAATAGCCTTTCTGGGACGAACTATCAACGCCGATGAGCTTTCTTCTTCTTCCTCGTCCTAGTCCCTCAAAGTTTGGACCACGCCCGCCGAGAAGCCGACTATTTTTCTCCTCACCCTTCAAGGTTTGGGTTTGGAGACCTCGGATTGGAGGGATTTTTTCTTTTCTTGTCCTTCTTCGGCCTCGGAACCAGAGACGTGGATTCACCACCTTCGCTCGAAGGCCTCATAATGGCATCTTTGGTCAGACCAGCATAAACAAAAGATCAATAATGGAGAAAAGGAGTAATTGTTTCAAAATATGTAAGAAGGGACCTTACCATGGTTTTTGGCCTTGCACTTGCCTTTAGCCAAATACCTCCACACTCATTCAGCACGAGTCGAGGTGGAGGCAAGCTTGTGGATCCAATCTTCAAAATTAGGCACCGCCTCGGGCATCTAAGGGTAGGTTGCATGGTCGAAGAAAAATGTTAGGCAAGATCGAAAGAGACACAAAACCAAAAGAACAAAAAGTCACTTACGTTTGGCTTTCCACTCCTCGGGAAAGGACAGCTTTTCTTCTGGTATTATATCACAGGTCCTCACCCGTATGAATCGACTCATCCAACTCCGATCTTTATCTTCGTCAATGTTCAAGAAAAGGGCTTTATTTGTTCGGCAGTTAAGTTTGAGTATCCCTCGATAGAGTCGAGGCCTGTATAACCGAATAAGGTGGTCCAACATTAACTCCAACCCCTCGGCCTCGTTGCTGTAGAAGCGCATCATGATCACTATGCGCCAAAGGGAGGGGTAGAGCTGACCGAGGGTGACCTCATACCTCATGCAGAAGTCAAAGATCACGGGGTCGACGGGACCCAATGTGAAAGGGTAAGTGTAAACACTCAAGAACCCTTTCACATGTGTGGTGATGCTCTCTTCAGGCCTAGGAATTTGCACCACCACCTCTGGACCCCATCTGTAGTCCTTCTTCATGGCCTCAACCTGGCCCTCAGTAATCGAACACATGTACACTGACATATGTTCGCATTGGCCCAACATTGATGAGGGGGTATCAACCTTAAAATCAATTATAAGGACACAGGGATCAGGTACGTATTCATGGACAGCCGATTCTACCTGTGTTTTATCATCGGCCGACCGGGAGGAAGAAGATGGAGCTTTATCCTTTTGCAGTAATCTTTTAGAGGTCTTCGCCATTTACGTATGAGTGGGGTCTAAAAAGAAGGTTTAGAACCGGCGGCTCCGGTGGAACAACGATGGTTTAGTAAGCGGCGATGAGAGGAAAGCAAGAAGTATTGTGAACTTAAGTATTAGCGATCAAAGCAAAGTAAAGTTTGAATCTATTAAGAAGCTGGTATTTATAAATTTAAAACGTCGGTTTGGTGCCACTGGCGGTCGACCGACGACTAACATGCATTGATGGTTTTTGGGGAACCGAACCGACGAGACGCTTTGGTCACATCCATCGCTTACATCATGAGGATGAAATCATGGTCGAGGTATCGAAGAATCGGGGCTCAAATCGTTTCTGATCATTTCATTCTAAGAAACGCGGGGACTATCTATATACGGTAAAAATTGAGGATACCCTATTTTACGGGTTTGGGGGTATGTCTCGAGAATGAGCCAGTACCGAACCAAGTTCGGGCTCAGAGAATATGAAGACTAAGGGATCGAGATCAGGCTGGATCAACGTCGTGGTAACACAATCACGAGATATCCGCAATCGACCACCAATCCCGGCGAGAATCTCAGAACCGATAGAATCATTAACGGTTAAAGATATCAATCGTGTATTTTACTTCCGAAATTAGAGTCATACCTTATTTAGGATTCCTCTACTATATAAAGAGGAACCCTGTTCATTTGTAAAAACATATTATCATTATACGCACTTACAACTTACACCATTACTGAGAAATACAAAGCACTCTGCTTTTTTATTAGCTCTTAACTCTTTAAAGTTCTTATTGTTCATATTACTATTGCTTCTCTTATTGTTCTTCGCACTTGATCTCGAGTCTAATCCATATCAGGGTCGATAGCTTGCAATTACACGGGTTTGATCCATTTAAATTGTTTAATTCCTTTATTTATTTAGGTATTTATCAATTGACATTGAATTAGATCACATATCCTTATAACCACATTACAAGTTTAATTGTTACTCATATATATATATATATATACACACACACACACACACACACACACACCCCAAAAAGAACCGTTACTTTAGTAGGTCTAATACATGACAAATTCCAGACCTTTTCAGCAGCCTCGGGACTTAGAGCTAATCTAGCAAAAATTTCAATATATTATGGAGGATTCAATGTGGAAGCTCAAAAATAGATATAACAAAAGCTGGGGTATAATCAAGGGTCACTGCCTTTCAAATACTTAGGCATACCACTTGATTCTAAGAAATTATCAATCATGCAATGGCAACCTCTTATCGAAAAAATAATGGCAAGAATCTCATCTTGGACAACAAAGAAGTTATCTTATGCAGGTAGAATCCAATTGGTTCAACATGTCATTTTTGGTATCCAAGCATACTGGGCTCATATTTTCATCATGCCAGCTAAGGTTGTCAAGACAATTGAAGCTTACTGCAGAAGTTATGTATGGTCATGGGAGAATGTGATCAACAAAAAAGCTCTGGTGTCTTGGGAGAAGTTGTGCCCACCTAAAGCTACAGGGGGGCTAAATCTGATTAATTTGGCAATGTGGAACAAAGCAGCAAAACAAAAACAACTTGGAGCTGGCAAACAAGAAGGACAAACTGTGGATTAAATGGATCCATAGTTTATTAAAGATCAGTCCTTTGTTACTATGGGAATACCTCAGCAGGCTTATTGGATGTTAAAGAAAGTATTTGGATCAAGGGGTCATGTGACAAGTATCAACAACAATCAAGCCAAACAGAAGACTTTGATCAAGCAGGGTTACATGAAACTGATAGGGGAGATGCCAAAGATAGCATGAAAAGGTTTAATTTAACAGAATCAAGCCAGACCAAAAATAGTTTTTATAATGTGGTTACTAATGCATGGAAGACTCCAAACTGCTGACAGACTGAAGAAATGGATGATACAAGTGGATGAAATATATTGTTTCTATAAGCAAGCCTTGGAAACAAAGTAGCATATGTTTGCAGAATGTTCATATGGTAGAGAACTGTGGTGTAGACTTAGGCAATGGATTCAAATGCAAACCAGTTTATCTTCATGGGTAGAGTGGCAGCAATGGGTAATACTGAAGACAAAAGGGAGATCTCAAACGGCTATAATTCTTAAAATGATAGTTGCAGAACATGTATACACATTGTGGATCGAAAGAAACTCAAGAGTATTTGAGAAAACTGCTACAACATGGGACATTCTTGCAAAAAAGATAGCTTGTATATATAGTATGAGAGCTGAGGGGTACACTAAAGTTTTGTTAGCAAAATGTAATTACTGAATAGATGATAGTAGATAGGAAGTTTGATAGAGTCAAGATAGATTGTATCCAGTATTGGAAATTAGGTTGAGGTGGCCTACTGATTTGTAAATATTACTTTTGGTGGTTAATACAAGGATTTAATTACCAAAAAAAAAAGAAAGAACCGTTACTGAGTTTTTAAGGTGCAATAAAAATCAAAACCTCTGATGATATTTAAAACTGAAAGGTAGTAACAATTTTGTTGCCATGCTAGTACTCCTTAAGGTCCAAAATTAGTGTCCTTTAACTATAATGGTTATGCCCCTAAATTATCTCCTCATAATATTTTTGATCAATTTTTAAAATAAGGGTAGATATTCTGAAGCGACACTTTTACCTGATATGAGAATATATGACAACTTAGCGAATGAAGTTAGTTAAATATTTCTATTTCTATTAAACATAAAAGAGAGAAGAGGAGGTCGACCAAGAGCATAATAGTCATTTTAAATATATTAGTGCATTGTTCGCTTGTATATTAGGCTCAAAAGTTTGGTTGTGGGTTGAAAAAGCAAAACTATCATGGTCATAAGCTATTAAATTCTTTAGGTGGACCCCATTTTCCATTCAACCTTCACTATCGTCATTAAATGATTACTTGGTGGTTATTATTATTATTAGTAAGTGCTTTTAACTAGAAATGTTATCTTTTGGTAATTTTATAATTCAAATGTTCATCTAATTAAAAATACTATGGTAACATACATTTATATATGACAATTCTATTATCTCCTTAAGAGATATTATTTTATTTATTAACTATTTCTGGTAAAGAAGATTTTATTTTTAAAAAAAATTAGTGATAATTTATGTGGATTTACATTCAGATGTTCTTATATTATTATCAATTGATATCATTTTATACAAAGTTCTTATTAAGTTTCAATTTCAATTGGAATACTTTATAAAATAAGAAAAAATATATAAGAATAAATTATAGTTTCAAGTCCCTTTTTCTATTATAGAATATTCAAATTTATTCAAATTGTATAATAATGTAACGACCCGGTCTGTCGTTACGTAGAACTTGCATTTTTATTGTTGTCATTGACTTGTCATAGATTGGTTATTCTATTATTGATGTGTTAAAGTTGATAGGCTTGAAATCGGAATGGTTAAATGAGAATTCAGTAACTTAATCTTTAAAAGATAGCCTTATAATGGGAAAAGTCAACTGAGAGTTAACTTATTGGGAAACGACCTCGGAATGCGGATTTTATGGCTCGGATAGCTTCATTAGGTGATTTGGGACTTAGGAGTGTGTTCGGAATATTTTTGTGATGTCCGGTGTAGAATTAGGCTTGAATTGGCGAAAGTTAGTTTTTGGCGATTTCCGGTCGGCAGTGGAAAATAGGCTATCGAGGTCGAAAT
>ML394466.1:22810-78210 GCA_005239525.1 Nicotiana knightiana
CGGATAGCTTCATTAGGTGATTTGGGACTTAGGAGTGTGTTCGGAATATTTTTGTGATGTCCGGTGTAGAATTAGGCTTGAATTGGCGAAAGTTAGTTTTTGGCGATTTCCCGTTGGCATTGGAAAATAGGCTATCGGGGTCAGAATGAAATTCCGACAGTTGGAACAGGTTCGTAATGTCATTTTCGATATGTCTGCGAAAATTTCAGGTCAATCAGAGTTGTTTTGGGTAGTTTCGGCATCGTTGGTGGAATTTAGAAAATTCAAAGTTCATAGGCTTGAATTCGATGTGTTTTGGGGTTTTGATGTTGTGTTTGATGTTTCGAAGGCTCGGATAAGTTTGAATGATCATATATGATGCGTCGGTATGTTTGGTTGGGGTCCCGAGGGGCTCGGGATGGTTTCGGGTGGTTAACGGGGAGTTTGGAATAGTTTTGATATTGTTGATGTTGTTGTTACTGGTGTTTTCGCACCTACGGATGGGGAGCCGCAGGTGCGGTTCCATAGGAGCGTACATGGCACCGCAGGTGCGGAAGTTTGGCTGAGTGAGAAGATTCTGCAGGTGCGAGTTAATTGCCTGCCGCACCTGCGAGGTAGCGAGGTGCAGGAGGTCGATCGTAGGTGCGGAAGTTAAGGTCCTTGAGATTTTTCGCATGTGCGCACCTAGGATCCGCAGGTGCGAGTAAGTGGTCGCAGGTGCGGAACCACTGGCAGAAAGTATAAAAGCGTGCCTTCGCGAATTTTAGCCATCTTTCTCAATATTTCATCCGGGTTTGAAGCTTTTTGAAGGGTTTTGAAGAGGGGATTGGATAGTTCTTCATTGAGGTAAAGTTTTTGGACTCTAAACTCGTTTATATGTGATTAAAGGTCGGATTTATGGTGGAAAATTAGGGAAAAATCAGTGCAAATTGGGTAATTAGGGCTTGGATTTAGAGGCTTTAAAATGGGGAGTTGAGGGGGTCATTTGGACTCCAAACTCAGTGTTCTTGGTATGTATAGACTCGTGAGATGATGGAGAACAGTTTTGTATAAAAATTTCTGAGTTTCGGGGCGTGGGACTGGGGGTCGGGTTTGACCAATTTTGGGATTTTTGAGTATTTTTTATTCCTTTTGATTGGGATTAGTTCCTTAGCATATTATAATGTTATACATCTGATTGTTGGAAGATTTGGAGCACTCGGAGGCCGAATTTAGAGGCAAGGGCATTGCGGAGTAGTATATTAGCCGGTTTGGAGGTAAGTAACGCTTCCAAACTTGGAACTGAGGGTTCGAAACCCCAAACTATTTGATATATGATGTTAATTAAGGTGACGCACTTGCCAAGTGACGGGCATGCGGGCGTACATCGAATATTTTTAGCCTGGCTCATCCCATGGCACTGTCTAATGGTTATCTCCGGTTGATATTTGTACTGTGAAGGTGGTATTTACTTGAACGCAATAGAAATCATGCTAAGTATAAATGTTAAGGCTTCACGCCGATATGTTCAGACCGGAACAGTTGATTATTGTTGTCTACATTTATGATTATTATTTTCATGTATTCAGTCCTGTTATAGTATATGTTCCATGCCTCAGCCTCGTAAGTTGCTAGTTTATTCTATATTATCATTGGTTTGGGCTGACTTTTATATGTTAGAGCATTGTGAGTGATACTGCAAGGTACTGACTAAGTGAGGCTTGAAGCCTGGTTTTGAGACAGTTATGAGGTCGGACTGCACACCGCAGCGACCCCGGAATCATGCCTTCGTTGGCGTGATATAGTGCTTGGGCTTATAGGATCCCCTCCAGAGTCTTTACACCCCCAGTGAGTGCACAAATATTGAGGGATGGATCTTCCCTGGGCATGGATCTTGTCCGAAGCTGATGTTATGTGAGGGATGGATCTTCCCTGGGAATGGATCTTGTCTGAAGCTGATGTTATGTGAGGGATGGATCTTCCCTGGACATGGATCTTGTCCGAGTCTTATGTTCCGGAGATGGATCTTCTTCGTGGGGCTGGATCGGCCTTTTTCCTCAGTACTAGGTGACTGTGTCACTCGTGTATATGTAATATCTGGGATGGACTTTCCCTGGGCCGGAAGGCCGTATTCTAGTAAAGAGTGGACCACCTTATGAGAGTTGGATTACTGGGTAAACATCATTCTTGATTCTATATGGACTCATGGTAGTATGTAGGACTACAGTCACAAATTGATGCATCTTGTTTATTTTCTAATATATTACTGTCATATCCAAGTTATATACTGTTGTTCGAATTATCGGAGGTTTAGTCCGTCACCACCTCTCAGCCCGTAGTTTGGTTTTGTTGCTACTGAGTTGGTGTAATCACGTTACCCCCTGCACCTTGTGTGCAGATCCAGGTACAGCGGGATTCAGCTCTGGTCAGTGAGTAGCAGCAGTTTTCATCAGAGTTGACGAGGTAGCAGCTGGCGACCGTGATCTCGTCTTCTCTTCCTTCTCTACCTGTCGTATTTATTTTCATACTATGTTGGTAATTCCTTTTTGGTTGTATTAAGTACTAGCAGCTCATGACTGTGTGACACTAGATCCGGGGTTTGTAGGATTTGGGTTCTGATTTCGTAAAATTGTTTCCAAATTCTGATTTATTATTATAATTATTATCCACAGACTTGTTAAGAAGGATATTTTATTGGTAATTGAATTTAGCTTAGATAAAATGGGTGGCTTACCTGATTCCACGACAGGCGTCATCACGACTCCGGAATTGGGTCGTGACAAATAATTACCCCTCTCTAAAATATGATTTGAGAATATTTGAAGTAAAAATTAAGATAATTAATTTGTGGAATTATTTTCTTTTAAAAATCATTATATATTAGGAAGTATGAGAAGTATCGTCACATAAGATTATACTTCTCCTTCTATGATCGAAGTTAGTCGGGTACTTCCTCTATTCAGTGAGAATTCAACATTATATAAATTTTAAAATACATAAATATACAATTAATTACTTTTAAAAAATCTCAGCAAATAACTATTGTGAAAAAAATTGTATTATACCCTAAATAGCATCTCAGTCATATCAAATGAACTAGAAAAAACTGTAATATTTCAATGTATGGTCAATTTGATTAGTATTAGAGTGATCGAGAGATAAATTTATTTTTAATATTATGTCATTAAACTAGAACAAAATACAAAATTTCTTGTTCAAAATTTTAATAATTAAAAATCACAATTATTATTTCAAAGAACCAAAAAAATACCTATTCATCAACTATTTGGGAATAAAATTAATATGTTTTATTATTAAATTTTCATTAGTATAAAAATAAAAAGTAATACATTAACACAACTGGAAATATTAAAAGAATAAAATTATATATCATTCAATTTAAACTATGAGAAAAATACATCACGACTTATTATCCCACGAACTTTTTAATTATTATTTTATAGTAATTAATTTTAAGTTTGCTCGTGCAAAATTTTTTAAAATAAAAAAGTGTAGACCCTATATAAAAATAAATTAAGTTGTACTTGAATTAGTATCTAATCATTGTATAATAAAGTATCAAACTTCGACAAGTATTACAAAGTGATTGGTATAGTAATACGATTTCAGAAAAATTAAAATGCATAATGCAAAAGATAAATAACAATACAGGTAATCGTGGTTCTATACGTTATTACACAAAAGTATATTTATTTCCCTAAAAGCGTATAAAGTGTGTAATTAGCAATAGACCAAGAAATATTAAAAAGAAGAAAAAAAGAAAAAGAAAAAGAATAACAATTGGGCTCGTGCATCGCACGAGTACAACATCTAGTATATATATACATACCAAAAGAACCGTTACTGAGTTTTTAAGGTGCAATAAAAATCAAAACCTCTAATGATATTTAAAATTGAATGGAGGTAATAATTTTGTTGTCATGCTATGTCACGACCCAATTCCGGAGTCGTGATGGCGCATGTCGTGGAACCAGGAAAGCTGTCCTTTTTAACTAAGCTAAATTTAATTTCCAGTAAGAATACAAACTTTAAACGAATTTATTGATAATACTAAGAATCTGAAGTTTAAAAATAATATTTGAAAAACTAAATTTAAAACCTCCAACCCCGGATCCGGTGTCACTCAGTCATGAGCTGCTATATAAAAAAAATAAAGAATGAAGAAATAGACAACATAGTCTCAAAATAAGTGCAACAGGTTGAATAAGAAAGAGAAGACGAGGTTGCGATCGCCAGCTACTACCTCGACAACTCCAATGAAAACTCTGACCACTGCTCAATATACACTACTGGTCCCGGTGTACCTGAATCTGCACACGAGGTGCAGGGGGTATCGTGAGTACACCGACTCAGAAGTAACGAACCCAAACTATGGGCTGAGAAGTAGTGACGGACAAAACCTCAAAATTTTACAATAAACAATATACAGAATTTAGACATGCTAACAGTTTATCAGGATGAGTAAATATGCCAAGTATGCCAGTATACTCTACATGCCATCATAAAATATATGTATGAAATCAGTGTGGATATGCACATAGTGCTCACAGCTCTCCCACAGAAGTCCACTCAGTACTATATATGGCTCTCAGACCCAGGGAAGTTCCATCCCGGAATATGTATAAACACCGGTGACCGTAGTCACTCCAAACTGAGGAAAAAGGTCAATCCAGCCCCACGGAGAAAGTCCATCTCCGGAATACAACACTCGGACAAGATCCATGTCCAGGGACGATCCATCCCTCACATAACATCCACTTCGGACAGGATCCATGCCCAGGGAAAATCCATCCCTCAATATCAATGCGCTCACTGGGGTGTAAAGACTCCTGAGGGGCCCTAGTGGCCCAAGCGCCATATCAAGCCAACAAAGGCATGATTTAAATATCGCTGTAGTGTGCAGTCCATTCTCATAACTGTCTCAATAATAGACTCTCGGCCTCACTCAGTCATTACTCTTCAGTCTCACTCACATGGACCACAAATGCCTCCATCAGCCCGAAACAATGATAAGTATGCATGTAATTACCAATATTGAGACTGAGATGTGAAGTGATATGCTATAACATGACTGAGTATATGACATCAAATAAGCACAAATGAGACAGCAATATACGACCACTCGGGTCACAGCATTTCCGGCGTGAAGCCTAGCATTTATACTTAACATGATTTCTAACATGTTCACAATTACCACATTAATAGAAGCACATATATCGTTATGGAATGATCACTAAGTGGTGCCATGGGATAAGCCAGGCCACAATTACTCGCACGCCCTCACGCCCGTCACTTGGCATGTGCGTCACCTCAACAATAGTCATAAATTATTTAGGTCGGGGTTTCAAACCCTCATAACCAAGTTTGGAAACGTTACTTACCTCAAAACCGGCTAAAATACTATTTTGCAGTGACTTTGCCTCTAAATATGGCCTCTGAGTGCTCCAAATCTACCAAGTTCAGATTTTTATCATCAAAGTATGCTTAAGGAATGAATCCCAATTGAAAAGTACCAAATTTAGCTCAAAACTCGAAATTAGTCAAAACCCGACCCTCGGGACCATATCCCAAAACTCAGAAAATTTTATACCAAACAGTTCTTCATCATTTCACGAGTCCGCACATATAAAGAACACTAAAATCGAAGTTCGTTTGACCCCTCAAATCGATTCCTAAAGGTCTCATAATCTCAAGCCCTAAACCTCCTCTTTCTACTGATTTTCATGAATTAATTGTTGATATTGTGTTCTATAATCACCCATAAACAAGTTTTAATGATCAAAACACTTACCTTTATGAAGAACACTGATTTTCCTCTTCAAAAATTGCCTCAAGAGCATCTTCCCGTTCAAAGATGGTGTTAAAAGGTCTAATGGTCGCAGAAGGTTATAATTTATACTTTCTGCCCAGGGGTTCCGCACCTGCGGGACCGCACCTGCGACTTTTCACTAAACTGCCTATCTCCGCACCTGCGACTCACATTCCGCACCTGCGACTTCGCATGTGCGACCCACTATCCGCATCTGCGACCTCTTCCCTGGCTGGCCAAATCTCGCACCTGCGGAGCCTCCTTCCGCTCCTGCGGGCCCGTACCTGCGATGACCCATCCGCAGGTCCGGTTACACCAGCACCAACAACTTCAGCAGCAACACAAGCACTCCAAACTCCCCGTTAACCACTCAAAATCATCCCGAAATCAATCCCGAGCCCCTCGGGACCCCAACCAAACATACCAACAACTCATATATGATCATTCAAACTTAGTTGCACTCCCGAAACACTAAAAATAACATCAAAACACCAAAATCACATTAAATTCAAGCCTAAGAACTTTGAAATTTCTAAAATCCTCCAACGATGCCGAAACTATCCAAAACAACTCCGATTGACCTGAAATTTTGCAGACATATCCAAAATGACATTACGAACCTTCTCCAACTTCCGGAATTCCATTCCGACCCCGATAGCCTATTTTCCACTGCCGACCGGAAATCACCAAAAACTAACTTTCGCCAATTCAAGCCTAATTCTAAATTGGTCCTCACAAAAATATTCCGAACACACTCCTAAGTCCCAAATCACCTAACGAAGCCATCCGAGCCATAAAATCCGCATTCCGATGTCGTTTACCAATAAGTCAACTCTCAGTTGACTTTTTCAATTTTAAAGTTATTTTTCAAAGGCTAGCGACTATACTCTCACTACAATCATTCTGATTTCAAGCCTACCAACTCGAACACATCAATAACAATATAACCAACCTATGACAAGTCACAAACAATAATTATAATGCAGGTTCTATGTAACGACCGACCAAATCGTTACATGCTAATACTCCTTAAGGTCCAAAATAAGAGTCCTTTAACTATAACTGTTACGCCCCTAAATTATCTTCTCATAATATTTTGATCACCTTTTAGAATAAGGATAGATATTCTGAGGCGGCACTTTTACCTGATATGAGAATATATGAGTATATGACAACTTAACAATGAAGTTAGTTAAATGTTGTCACATAAATAAGACTAAACAAGTGCAACGTGATATTCAAAAATCCATTCGGTGAAAGAAGAATTAAGATTCATATAATTCATTAAATTGATACTTTAATGTGATATTATTAGTGGAACAAATCAACTTTATGAATAAGAAGAATCTTCATTCCTAGGCAGAAGAGGTTACCACACGCATCACAAACGCGCGTGTGCCAAGTCTTCTAGATTCTAGAATCAGAGAGGCACACGGGAATTGGCTGGACTCCCTGACATTCTGACAAAACCCCTGAAATATGCCAACATAATTACAACATAGCCGTAACCATAATAAAAATATAAAAATGAACCTCTTATTTTTAAATTATTTACTTTAGTACAATTGATCTCTTAATTTAATTAGCAGAGGCAACTTTCACACCTAAAATAGAACATGAACCATCCAACCATAGTACAATCATTTCATGTCTATGATTCACCAGATCTCCTTTAAACTAAACTATAAAATATAGCCACCAAATAATACTACTCCTACTTAAAAAATGTTGTATGCACAAGAAAAGCACGAACTTTAATTTAAAAGACAGTAATGTCTCTCTGTGGTCCGTAAGCATGTTGACAGTTTAATGCTTCTTTAATTTCCACTCATATAATACTAGTTGTAATATATGAAAGTGAATCTTACATTTTTAAATTAGATTACCCCTTGCATCAATATGACTTCATTTTTTCCTGGATATAGCTGGTGGATATCTTTATTATTATTATTATTATTATTATTATAAAGGGGTAACATTTTTTCCATTTCACAGAAGATGGAATGACTAACATTGTATTAAAGCACTGACTAATGTAGTGTGATATTGCTAAATTAGAATATGTAATTTTCTGCAGATTATCTTTTTTATGTTTTCTTTTGTCATGCTTATTGATACAATTATCATAATTCCAAGTGCTTGATGCTGGTTTGTATTATCTCTTTTAACTCGCGTCAGAAATTAATTACAAAAAATATACACTTTTCGACTATTATTTTCAAAAACGGCTATACAATGTCATTTTTCCAAATACAATAGCCAGCATAGGAAAATAAAAACGCTTATGAATGAAAAAAGGTACTAAACAATGAGATATTACTCACTATTAATTGTTTTAGCAAACTGAATTTAATTTGTTTCAAGATACTTATTTGGCATTTCAGTAAAATAAGAATTATGTGTCGTTCAAGCTTTCTTATCTTGGCAAAAGGACTTTAATGACTTACGATAGTCAAATAAAAGAAAGAAAGAAGTTAAATCATACGGTTCACATAGTTTAACTTTATGAAGTATCAAATAATTCTTAAAACTGATTTGATCCTTATAAATCTTTTGTTGTTAGACAGATGCTACTGGTTTGTTACCAACTACATTGTGTTGGATAATTTGGATTATCTATGAAAAGTAAATTTATAGTACATCTGTAGTCCACAAGATCACATGGGAATCACTAGAGAGAATAGCACTTGATGAGATTCTGATTCTGTACAAGAAATGCCAACCAAAGTCTTGTCTTGATTGCTACTCAAAAATAATCGCTATATAAATCAGAGAATAAATAGAGAAATCAATGATAAAACCAAACCTCCTATGTTGGGGTAGCCCACAAAATTTTCTCCTACCATTTGCTACTACATAATGTATCTTATTTCTCAATATCTAAATGAAGTGTTATTAAGTTGTAACCTTTATACGAAATATATGATTGATTGGTGTACTTTCAATATATTATTCTTTGATTTTACAAAATAATTTTTTTTCATAATTATGTTCCATGGGCAGTGAAAGAAACAATTGTCGCTTATTTAGTGATGTTTAATTCCACCTTATATCACTTAGGTGTATTATTTTAATCCAACAATAGATCGTCCTGCGTTTTTACATTCCCTTCTTTTATTATTTATCGGTTGATCCCATTTGAAAAATGGAAATTAATTGCTTAAAACATACCTCGTGTGTTATATTCTTATAGGAAAAAGATAGACCATCAATTTCCATTTTTGAAATAAAGGTCCAAAATTCGTAGTTATCAAAGAATTTGTTGAAGCATAAATAGCAAATGTCCAACCAATGGATGACGTTAAAAGAGAAACAATGATTTTACAAAGGCAACGTGCTAAACTCAAGCACATGCATAGACATGCAGAATATATTGTGAAATCCTCTTATTCATGTCAGGTTATAAAAGCTAAAAAAACCAACGAAGTCAAAACCTCATCTGATGGATGTCGTTAAATAATGTATTCACTTCGTTCGCAAATAACACGTGGAAAATAATTTATATTCGCAATTAATAATTCACTTGCTTATACATGCAAAATGGTTTTCAAATGTTTATGCTAAATAATTCATCTGAATAGCATGTGAATATGATCAATTTTTCTATGTTCAATAATAAATTAAATCTGCAATGGTAAGAAAAAAGTCAAATTAGATTTGCATCCACATTATATGTGTGTAGTAATGGTGGCAAAATAGACAAAAGTTATACATTCATATTATCCACTAAAAAATAAGTATTATAATGAATTTTTTTAAAATGAATCAAATATGAATAAAATTCATACAATACTAAAAAATAACAAATTTGAGACCGTCAAATCGGTCGAAAACTGTATTTTTTCGACCAATTTGCGACTGAAAAATGCCAGTCGGAAAATACGTGTTCGCAATATATTTGTGACTTAATCAGTCGAAAAATTACGACGGATTCAATCGCAAATTGAAAAATGCGGGACATTGAAAATTATGCAATTTGTGACCTAATCAGTCGCAAATTTAGCGACTGATTCAGTCGCTGACCAGAGTTAAAAAAAAATATAAATAAAAAATTTCGATTGATTCCGTCGAAAAATTAAAAATAAAATTAATTTTTAATTAATTATTCCTATTGAAACAGTCGTAAATAATGATTATTAATTAATTAAAAATGTTAAAAATTCTCCATTTGCGACTGATTCAGTCGCAAATATTAATTAATTATTGTTAGAAATTTTAAATTTGCGATTGAATCAGTCGCAAATCTGGGTAACTCCAGGTGAAATTTGTGTTGGATTTAGTCACAAATCTTGGCATTTTTAAGCAGAATCCTGCTGTATTTTCAATTACACCACCTTCCAAATAAAACAGCAAATGAAACATCTAACAATTAACCAAAAACCTAATATAACAATCCAAAATCCAATATTTACTTCAAAACGAACAATAATATTTATAACAATTCAACCAACTATCAAACAACATAAACTAAACATGTCTCTAACTTCAACTCTAAAACATTCAAATAGCCTATTCAGATTCAGTCTCCTCCTCGGACTCAGACTCCATTGCAGCTCCTTTCTTGCTTTTCTTTTTTAACAATTTTTGGATCAAAGCTTGAGTTGCTTGAAATTTTTGCAACATTTGATCCACTTTTTGACGCATAGCTTCCATGTCTTCTTGGGAAACTGATGCCCCGGTGAATAATGCTGCTGGTGGACGACTGGAGGATGGTTGTTGTCACGACCCAAATCTTAATTTAGGCTGTGATGGTGCCCAACGCCGGTGTTAGGCGAACCAACACAATTAGTCTAGCAAGTTCCATTTAATTTTATAAAACTTTATTAACAATACTCGAGTTTTTGTCACAAGCATGAGAAAATGACAAATATCAAAGGCAAATTTACTTGCAATGATCAAGAAGTTAAATTTAAATAGTTACATTTCCAAAAGAATAGTCTACCATTGTGTGTGCCATGAACTAGTATCACAAGTATACAGGCATCTAGTAGAAGGAATCAAAAGAAAAAGCATATCCTACTTTCTGAGAGGATATAGATAGAATAACAAAACGGAAAGACTCTGACATGCTGCTGAACGGCATCAAGAGAAGCAGCTCACTGTGGAATCTCTGATTTCGTGAAGTCAAAAACGAGCTCCGGACTGATAACCGGATGCACCTGCCTCAGAACCTGTACAATTAACTACAGAAGCGTAGCATGAGTACATAAATATTTTGTACCCAATAAGTATGCAGTCTAATCTCGAAGAAGTAGTGACGAGAGGTCGACTTGACACTTACTAGGCCAAAATAATTCATCTAAATATAAGGCTAAGCATGAATATCAAAGATGAATAACAATAAGGACAAGAAATGACAAATCTATTCACAGGTTTATGTGTCAATTCTTATCAAACATATTACTACTTCATTCTTCAGGGCCTCTTTAATAGTTTAGCAATCACAGGAAAATACCAAGCAAATAGCATGCATATAATATGCCGAGGACGTACGGCCCGTTCCAACAGAAAGTAAATGTGCACTACCGAAGGGTCGAACGACGCAAACCATAGATGCATCTATCACCCCGCTCGCAAATCATACGTGCAACGCGGTAAATTTTTACATAATAGAGTTACCCCGCTCACGAATCATACATGCGATGCAGGTACTCGTAGATACACACATTCAAACAGTCAATCCATATTTCATCAGGAAACACTTATCCAAGGGAAAGTCAATTCCCTTTTTACGATTCAGAAAAATGAAGTTTAACTTATTTAGAAATTCATTTACTAATTTGATGTGACTTAAGCAATTTAAATTGTCAATAAGGTTACAAATAATTCAAGTATAGCTTGCTTTCGGGTCCTAGACTACCCAGACTTAAGTACAATAGTAGCTACGCACGGACTCTCGTCACCTCGTGCGTACGTAGCCCCCACAAATAGTAGCACATAATAAAGTACTTCACATATGGGGACAATTCTTTTTTACAAGGTTAGAAAGGAGACTTACCTCGCTTCGAGCCTACTTCCAACTCAAGAAGGCGCCCGAACCTCCGAATTCGTCGCCCCGCAACTCGAAACTAACCAAACATCATATAAACTAATCAATCTATGCTCAAAGATTCACAATTTCCCTATTTAAATGGTTACCCAACCTAGTTTGCAAGATTTCTAAAATTCACCCCCGGGCCCACATGCTCGGATTCCGGAAGGGAAGTTGTTACCCATAACCTAAGGATCAATAATATATGATTTTTACTAGATTCCATAACAAATTTCGTGATTAAATCCTATTTTTATCGAAAACCTAGGTTTTACTCTAAACCCATAATTTTCACTAGTCATTGTATGTTAATCTACCCAAAAACTAAGTAATAAACTCACATTAAGTAGGAAATACATTACCTCAAGGTGCTAAGTCGAAATCTCTATTTTGGGAGCTCCTAAATCGCCCAATGTTGTAATAAATGCCCTCAAATGTGCCTGAGTCTCAACTTTAAACCGACCTCACTGCCTCCAGTGCTTTCCCACATGCGGCGAGTGGACCACACCTGCGGTCTCGCTTCTGCGGACCAAGGTCCGCATCTACGGAAAGGGAGGTGCTGGCAGGGATCGCACCTGCGGAAGGGGGTCCCGCACCTAAGGAAGGGGGTCCCGCACCTGCGGCTCCGCTTCTGCGGAGAAAGGACCGCATTTGCGGATCTTGGGCACCCACTCGATGACCACATCTGCAAGGCTTCGACCGTGCCTGCGGTATCGCACCTGCGGCTGGCCAACCGCAGGTGCGGTCGCACCAGATCTGGTGTACCAGCAGCTCTTTTAGAGCTTGAACTTGCCTCACGCGACGTCCGAATGGCATCCCGGGGCCTCGAGGCCCTGTCCAAACATACCAACAAGTTCTAAATCATAAAACGGACTCGCTCGAACCTTCGAAACGCCCGAAACAACATTAAATCTAAGAATCATACCCCAAAACCAACTAAATTCAATTCATGAACTTTAAGTTCTTACATTTACTTCCAACACGCCGAAACGTACTTATACTACTCGGAACGTCACCAAGTTTTGCAAGCAAGGCATAAATGACACTACGGAACTATTCCCGGTCTCAAAATTTCGTTTGGACCTCGATTTTCCAAACCTCAATTTTAAAATTTCAAGAATCTTATTTCACTATTTGGCGCTGAAACGCCCCGGGTCATCCAAAACACATTCCGAACATACGCTCAAGTCCAAAATCATCATACGAACCTATTGGAACCTTCAAATCCTGATTCCGAGGTCGTTTACTAAAAATATTGACCGAAGTAAAACTTGGAATTTAAGGCCAACCTTAAGGAACTAAATGTTCCAATTCCAACCCAAACTCTTTCAAATCCCGAACCAACCATCTCCGCAAGTCATAAACCAGTAAAAGCAAGTACGAATAGTCTTATTTAGGAGCACGAGGTTCTAGAAAGCAGAACGACCGGTCGGGCCGTTACAACTGTACTCCAATCACGTAGACTCGACCTTTACTTATCATTTTCACAAGAAATAAAGAAAAGAAATTAAAGAAGTAAGAAAACAAATAAGCAACTTTCAAATTAATATCAAAATAGATAATTACATAATATTTATACCTTTATTCACGCCACCAGCCGCTTGTGTCCAAATTGCAGTCATATCCTCTGGGGTCGTCTCAGTTCCTTCCCGCTGAGTTTGTCGCCATGCATCAAGATCAATATGATACTTGTCCTGAAATAAAAATAATACACGTTATATAAATAAAATAAATCAAAAAGGAAATAATATAGTCTTGGTGTTTGGATTATACAAATGTCTCTAAAGCACGCGGTTCGATCCATCCTTCTCTTGTGCCGTCTTTTTTTTCTTGTGGGTCTCCGCAAAGACCTCAGCATAAGTCACATCTCCCCCACGTTGCTTTTCCTGAAAATTAAGAAGTAATTAGAAATATATATATATACACACACACACACACACACACACATATATATATATATATATATATATATATATATATATATATATATATATATATATATATATATATATATATATATATATATACATTATAATGAAATTACCATTCTCATACGATGGGCTGCAAAACTAATAGAACCTACATTATGCAATGCTCCACCCTTAGTAGGAGCTCTGTTTAACTTTGCTTGTTCACTCTTCTTCTTCTACCCAGGGGTGTTCCACTTCGTCAAGATCTAATTCCAGACATCTTCACGTATCCAATTGGACTTGTTGCCACCTTTCCTAGCAACATGATGTGAATTTGTTATCAGCTTCTGTGCTTTCTTCTCGAATTTATCATTCACCAGATTTTCAAGTGTTGGCTGCCATACGCACCTGACCTGCAAAATTGAATAAATAATATTAGACGAATGAGTATAAGTATTAATAAAAATTAATTTATTCTTACCTTAAATTGTTGTCACATATTCATTCTGATCTGGTACGGTATTTGTCTCCAAGAATTCCAAGGCTCATCAAAAAATGGCTTCATAGATTCCATCACCATATGCGCGACACGAAAAGATGGCAAAAACCTGGATTTAATTTAATATATAAAATGTCATTAAATTCATTATATGCAAAATTTTACTGAAAGTTTTTAAAAGAAAATTGAAGAAAAACTCATCCATCACCATGGGGAACGATAATCAGCCGATGAAGATGATCGTACTGTATAGTCCCTCCAGTACACTGTCTCACGGTACCAACAACTATAGAAGTACTAGTAGATGAGGATGCAGCTGCATGAGAGCCTCCAATATCCAAGTTAGATATACTTATTGTGGATGATGCTGGAGATGATAATTGAGTGGCGATGTATGAGGCACAAAATATGAACCACCATGATGGCTACTATGATGGCTCGGGATGTAATCGGTGGTGAGCCACCGAACTGATTAGCAGGATCATGCGGGGGAAGAACCTGGGAAATGAGGGGTGGGTATAAAATTAATGGTGGTCGAATCTGCGCCACCATGAGAAGGCATGGAATAATACTGAAGCCAGCTAGACGGGGGAGAGACTTTGAAAAAGTCAGATGACTGTGAAGCTGGCATGGAAGGACGAGGAGGCATAGGAGGAGGGATCATATTTGGTGTAGGTGTAGGAAGCTGAGTTGATCTAGGTAAAGTATGTTTTTTCTTCTTAGATTTTGTTTTTTCCGCGAGAATCCATCTATGTAAAAAACAACTTGGAAACCAATTTTTTTGCCATGTAGAAATCTTTGGGAATATCAATGTTACTCAAATTAAGTTCATTCATAAGCCCGATGATAAAATTCATGCCCGATTGAGAAATAGAACTATCCGACTTAATCTGAAGTAATCAAACAACAACAGACAACTTGGAATGCACCAAGTCTTCGTACAATGGACAACTAGCTTCCTCTAACTCTTTGAAGAACTTCTTAGGCGCATCATTTAGTTCAGATTGAGCCCCCGGGAACATCTCAAAGGCATCCCTCATCATATCATTGAATCTAGAATTTTCAACATTATTCTCCATTACGGGACTACCCTCCTCACCACCAAAAGAATTATGAAAATCGACATCGTTTACGCTATCAAGGTTTTCCCCATGAGCAATCCATACATAGTAATTTTTCATAAATTTAAAGATGATATGTTGATATTCTCCCAATAACTTAACACACTTGCATTTCACACAAGGGCACCTAATCGTTCCTTCAATACGAAAATCATCAAGTGTCCTTGTCTTAGCAATAAATCCAGCAACTCCTTCTTTAAATTCTTCCCTTAAACCTACGAGATTATGATGATTCTTATTATACATCCATCTACGATGCGCAAATGCCATCTACACAAACAAACAAATCATTAGAAGTTGACATATTTATTTTATTTATACTACTTACTAAGTTATATTCTCCCAAAGATAATCTAAATCGTTTAATTATATATTTTACTATAATACTTGTGTGATTTCAATATTAATATGTACATTAAACAATTGTAAGACAAAAAAGTCCTAGAACATAAAAATTAATTTAATTTATTTCAAATTAGCATATGATAGTACTCTAATACTTAATGGAATGCATTTTCTTCATTTCGTTTCAATAATAAATAATTAGATAGGGCATGAAGAATCTCCAAACGAAAAGCCGAAATAGAGAAGTATTAGCACTTAAGTTGTTTATTAACTGACATAACTTGAATATATAAAAATTCTAACTCTTTAAAATATTTTTCAACCTTAACTATTATAACCTAAATTATACAAAGTATTAGCACTTAAGTTGTTTCTTTAGTTGTTTTTTATATAAAAAATTATAATTATTATATTGCAAAAAATTTTAACAAGAATTTATATAAACAAGTATTAAAAGGAAATTTTTATAAACAATAAAAAAATAGCTAATTAATCTAAACAAGTAAATTTTTAACATCAGTATATACATATTATATTGCAAAAATTATTGCTAATTTATCTATACTTTATTGCAAATTATATATCTAATATGTACATACTATTTTGCTAAATTAATGATAAAAAAACCTGAAAAATGAACCAATGGATCTGCTGCCGAACCACCACCGGAGGGAAGATGAGACGTCGGATTCCTGCACCAAAAACGAGTTAAACAACTTACAATTTGTTTGGATGGTTGTTTCACATCGTTTCATAATGTATCGTATCATATTATATTGTATTGTACTGTATCGTTTGATGAATACAATATTTGGATAGATTGTATCATTTGTTGTTGTTTCATGATATCACACAGCAGCCATATGAAGAATAAACTTGAACTATTATAAAGAAAAAATACGATACGGAGTAAATTTATTATATAAAAAGGTAGGGTAAATAATAAAGTATAATAATTTAATCATAATGAAGGGTGAGATAAAAGAAAAAGACAAAATAACGACGCAACCACACCAAATCGCGTTAAATAAAGTGGCACATTCGTCGTTATGAAACAACGGATTTACCGATATGATACAATAAAATTTGAGTAACAACCAAAACAAACATCGTATTTAAAGTAACAATACGATATAATACAACAGGTAACAACCATCCAAACAATTTGTTCGGAACAAAAATTTGGGGGGGAAGGGGGCGGGTGGACGGGGGAGATGGAGCGGGTGAGGGAGAGAGGGAGTGAGAGAGAGGAAAATCATACCTAATATGGTTAGATTAGAGGATAAAATTAACAAATAGACCGGGGGGAGGGGAGGGGGGGGGTGAAGAAGAGGAGAGGGGATGGGAGGGAAAAAAGTTAGAGAAGAAAGAAGAAGAAACGGGTTAGGGTGTATTACAAAAACAGATTTGTGACTGAATCGGTCGCAAATTTGAAGGGACAGATTCGGTCGCAAGTCAGACCTCGTCTTAATTGCATATTCCGATCAAATCGGTCTCAACCTTTAATTTTATTTTATTTTTAAGTTTAATTTTAATAGTTGCGATTGATTCAGTCGAAAATCATAAAAATATTTTCGCGATTTTTTCCGCATAATTGAGCGACCGAATCAGTCGCAATTTTGAGCCAAAAATTAAAAGAAAAAATAACAAATATTATTTTTGAAAATTCCGACCGAATCAGTCGCAAGTTTTTTGGTCGCAAATTAGTTGTTTTTTAGTAGTGATATTATCCACTTAAAAAATAGATAACTAATGGGTTTAACTTTTATATTTATAAAAGGGATTTTTTTCATTCCTATACATTATTTGAAACTTTATTATCCTTAATGTTCATGTCTAGCTAATTACCCAGCATAAATAAGTTTTGTTTATAATAAATATAATCCATATTAAAAGACTCCAAAATTCATTATTTGTGCCTTCAATCAAGGGATTTAGTTATACCCTTTTCCTTTTTTTTCTCCTTTCTCCCCTTTCTCTACCGATCTTCCATTATTTTAAACTATTTCACTGATAAAATACTCACATATTTTATCTACAACATATTGCATATACATACATCTCTTTTATAGAGAATAGAAGCATTGCCAATTTTCCAGTCAGCTCTGGTTCTTTGACGAATCACGTTGCAGATGAGTTTGTGTGCATCACTAGTTTGTTAAGGAGCCAGCTATTGACGTAATTGCAGAATTTCCAAATGGAAATAGGCGTAGAGTGAATTTTGTAATTTGTAAATTTGTTTAATCAGTTAACAATAGGTCATTTGTTTTGTTTAATCCCTAAATTCCAAATTAACTGGCTAGGTTGACTTTCACTATCAACATTGCCAAATTTAACCATCGAAATATTATTAACATCATTAGTCTTTTTGCAACAAGAAGTTAAATCGTATCCTATACTTCCCCTGTTAAGACTTTCAAATATTTTTAACTTATGTACAACTTTTATATATTATTTCTATACAGTTAAATACCATTATAATAGCATATAACTTAAATATAATTTTTATACGATATATTTTTTGTATATTGTAACGACCCGACTGGTCGTTTTGAGCATTTTACACTTCACTCGGTTATTTGAGGGCATGAGTAGCTCCATGTGATGTGTTATGACTTACGTGAATTGTCGATTTTGGTTTTCAGGTTATTCGGGATTGATATGGAAGAGCGATTCACAGCTAGAAGCTTTAAATCTGAAAGGTTTGACCAAGAGTTGACTATTGAGTAATTTATCTCGGATTTAGATTTTTATGGTTCGGATAGCTTTGTTAGGTGATTTTAGACTTACGGGTGCATCCGGAATGTAATTTGGAGGTCCATGGTAGAATTAGACTTAAATTGGCGAAAGTTGGAAATTTGGCGATTTTGGTCGGCAGTGAAAAATTTGATATCGTGGTCGGAATGGATTTCCGGAATTTGTACTAGGTTTGTAGTGCAATTTGCGACGTGTGTGCAAAGTTTGAGGTCATTCAGACGTGGTTTGGTAGGTTTCGGCGTTGTTTGCGGAATTTGGAAGTTTACAAGTTCTTCGGTTTGAATCCGAGGGTAATTTGATGTTTTGATGTGATTCGAAGGTTCGACTAAGTTCGTATGGGGTTATATGACTTGTTGACACGTTTGGTTGAGGCCCCGAGAGCCTTGGGTGTGTTTTGGGTGGTTAACGGATCAAGTTGGATATTTGAGAAGTTGTTGAAGTTGGCTGCTAGTTCTGGTATTCCGCACCTGTGATTTATATTGTGCAAGTGCGAGCCAAGTGTCGCAGGTGCGAGTTTTCATGAAGGAGTGAAGGTCCGCATGTGCGGAAGTAGTCGCGCAGAAGCGCTACCGCATATGCGGTCATGGCCATCGCAGAAGCGGCATGTCTCGCAAATGCGAGCCCTTTTCTGCAAAAGCGAAGGTCGCAGATGCGGCCACTTATCCGCAGGTGCAGAAGTGCTGGGCAAAGTTATAAAAATAGAGGGTTTTAGTCTTTTTTCATATTTTGAGATGTGGGACTCAGATTTAGGCGATTTCTGGAGAAAATTTCATCACAAGGATTGAGGTAAGTGTTCTCTACTCGATTTTGATTATATTCCATGAATCTATCTTCGATTTTAGCTTTTGATTGATGATTTTCAAGGAGGAAATTGGGGGTGTTGGCCTAAAGTTTCATAATATAAATTTTTGAGTTTTGAACACCAATTTGTACTCGGATTTGAGTGAAATTAGCATGGTTGGACTCGTAATCTAATGGATTATCGGATTTTGTGAGTTTTGTCGGGTTCAGAGGTGCGGTCCTGGGCTGGGCTTTTGGAGCCAATTTCGGGTTGTGATTCAAGATTTGACCTTTTTCGATTGGGGTTGGTTCCTTCAGCATTTGGTTGATGTATTTGAGTTATTTTTGGTTAGTTTCGAGTCGTTCGGAGGTCGGAACGCGCAGGATGGCATCTTTGGAGCATCATTTGGCTTGCCGACATTAGTGTTGGCCCACTCGAGGCAAGTAACTCTTCTAAACTTAGTGCTGAGGATATGAACCCCGGATTAGGTGTTATGTTATTGGTATTGAGGTGACACACATTCTAGGTGATGGGCGTGTGGGCGTGCACCCTGTGAAATGGGACCCTATGGTTCCCATGGCCCAGTACAGTGACCCTATTTTGTTGATATCTGTGTTTTTACCATGTGATAAAATAATTGAGTTGTCAATCATGCTAGATACCATGTTTAGACGTTATGCCGATACTGTTGAGACCCGTAGTGGTTGTTTCTTGCTGTTATTTCACAGATTTCATTAATATTCTATACTCAGTCATGTTCATGCATTTATATCATATCTCAGTCTCAGTTGTTAACTGTTGATACATCATATTCTTATTGTCGGGCTAGTTTCATGACACTGTGCGCCCGTGAGTGAGACTGGAGATATTGATGACTGAGTAAGGCCTAGGGCCTGGTTGTGAGGATATTGATACCATACCATATGAGTTGTCCGTGCGGATCCAGGTATTGATATTATAGCACGTGAGTTGTCCGTGCGGATCCAGATATTGATATTATGGCACGTGAGTTGTCCGTGTAGCACGTGAGTTGTCTGTGCTTAGCGCTTGGGCTGAAGGAGCCTCTCCAGAGTCTGAACACCTCTAGTGAGCGCAGTCGACTATAAACGAGTGTGGATCGAGATACATGGAATGTGCATACACACATGACATACAGGCATTTGCATGCACGCATGACATACTAGCATAGAGATACACTTTTTCTCATGTTATATAGTATCACGTCATCCATGATTTATTATCCACATTGACTTGTGGGATCAGAGAGGTGTTTTGTACTTGTTATTTGAAAAGAAAATGAATCATTTTACTTATTGCTGAGAAGATTTTGGGAAAAATCCTAGATTTCTAACTTACTTGTATTTCAGCACTTTTGGCAAGGGATTTGAGTTCTCACTAAGATATTTTAAAAACATGTCTATTTTCTAGAACTGTGGGCGAGTTGAACATTTTACTTCTGAGATACTCTTTTTATTACTTGTTTTACGTTGTTGTGAACTGTTGTAGAATACTAGTATTGGACCCGACCTAGTGTTAGCTCGTCACTGCTTTCAAACTAAGGTTATGTTTGTTACTTACTCAATACATGGGATCGATTGTACTAATACTACACTTCTGTACATTGCGTGCATATGTCGGTTGTTGTTGTTTCTATGCTCGATGCTTGCGGAACTTGAAGATGTACCGGCGTCCCTATCGTAGTTGCCTCCTTTGTTCGGGGTAGCCTTAGATTATAAAACTCTGTTTATGTACTTTTCAAACAGACTATGTATTTATTTCATTAGTGCTTTGTAAACTCTATTCGTAGAAGCTCATGATTTGTACTACCAGTCCTTGAGAAAATGTAATAGATTTAGATAATTTATTTTATATAATTGACTTACTAACATTATTGAAACTGGATAGTTATTAGTTGGCTTACCTAGCTGGTTAGGTTAGGTGCCATCATGACAAGCGGATTTTGGGTCGTTACATATATTGTGTATCTGATTTATACATAGTAAAAATAAATTTCATACAATTAGTTATATATTATACAATTTATCTACAACTTATCTACGACTTTTACACATTTTTTCTACTCAGTTAAATATAATTACAAGAACATACAACTTAAATGCAAATTTAATACAGAATTTATATAATATGTCTTTTGTATCTGATTTATACATAGTAAAAATAAATTTCATACAACTAATTATATATTATACAACTTATCTACAATTTTCATACATTATTTCTACTCAATTATATACAACTACAATATCATACAACTTAAATATAATTTTTATACAATATTTTTTATCTTTCATACAATAGTTAAATAAAAAATATATATATAAATAAGGAATACAATTTTTCTACAATTTTACTACAATTTCGTAAATATAATGCATATCATGTCTTCTTCTTCTTCTTCTTCTTCCTCTTCTTCTTCTTCTTCTTCGAGTTTCAATCTGAAATTCATCCAAAATCAAGTCTAATCTTCACCAAAACACCCTAAAATGAGATATAAACTCCAAACCATATTCCTAATTGCTTGCAACAACATCCAATCTAAACAAATAATGATTTTTGAAAATCCAAACTCAAATTCAAAGTTTCAAAGCTTTTTAATGGCTGTTAATGATGGAATTGCTGCTCTCTTTTCCTTTGCTTTACATTACTGAAATTAGGGATTAAGAGATAGAGAGAGAGGTAGAGAGAATTCCCAATTCTTTGCAACAACACTCAATTCAAATAAATAATATTTTTTGAAAACCCAAATTCGAATTCAAAGCTTTTTAATGGTTGTCAATGGTGGAATTGTTGCTCTTTTGTGCAAGATACGTGGGGGAGAGGGGTGGGATGTGGAGAGAGAAATGTGGGAGGGGGGAGGGGGAGTGAAAAATACGTTAGAGTGATTTTAGGATGCTAATTATTATCATTAATTCCCTTAAAATGTACATAAATGGTAATTGTGTATATAAAATATAATTATAGTAAAACTTGGTTTGGGAGGGTAATAGTTTCATATAGTGTATAGGAATGTAAAAATTCCTTTGTAAAACCCAAATTGGGGTTTTCTCAAATTTGGGAGACTATGAATTCTCCAAAACTGATCATATTAAATAAGTTATGGATAATATAGATATTCATATTATCCGCCGCTTAATCCATTTTATTTCCGTATTGAATATGAGTCGGATTGAATATTTTATTCGTTTTGCATCATCCGTTTTGACCTGTCCACACCCGACTCACTCAGTTACCACCCCTAATGTAGTAGTATATGTTTACATATAAAGCTAAACACACTAAATTTGAAGCATAATCACAGTAGTGGATAATTTGATATTTAGTTTCATTGACTTAATTATTATAAATTTCGTTTGTTTGTTACTATTCTGAGTGGTCATCGCAAGAGTTGATTAGGAGAACCGCGATTGGAACATAGGAACAAGAAGAGAGAGAGGGAACAAACAATTAGTCATGAACTTTAGGAGGTTATGAAAATATATTCATATGCGATGATCATGACTTTTTCAGATCACAACATAAAGTGTAAGTACAATTACAGAAAGCACAATAAATGTAATCAGCGATTGAAAAAAGGAATTGTTACACAAATAGTCGGTTAAATTTAATATTTATTTTTTCTAACCGGTATACATAAATTATACATTGATTATATATAGTTATACATATATTTTACATGAATTATACATCCGTAAGCTATTTTAAATTTAAAAGATTAGGTGGACGGCTATTTGAATTAAATCTTCTTAAAAAAAGTTCCATTTACCACAATATAATGCATTAGCCTAGAGACAAATCCTAGCATATATAGGATAGTTTTGTCCATCAAGTTGGCATTTGAGGTACAGTAAAAATGGGTCCAACCCCCTAAGCAGCAGATTCATGTGAGTCTAGACAAGTACTCTTGATGTTCAATCACTTTGAGCTAATTAGTCCGAACGACTTCAATTGAATTTCCTTCGCTAAAAATTTATACTTTGTATATATGTTTAAATTATTAAATACTCTTTGTTTAATGGAATTTTAGTATAACAGTAAATGTGGCATTCTGGCTTTAAAACCATTTTACTTCCAATTCAATTAACAGCAACATAAACTAACACATATATATATATATATATATATATATGCGCAGCTTTTAGAGCCTTAGGGTTCTTCTTAAAATGAAGCTTATATGTGGGGTTTGGGACCATAGGTCCATACTCCTTCCGATCTAAAATAAATGAATTTTTAGTCCTTTTTTTTGTGTCCAAAATAAGTGATCTTTTAAATTTCGAGAATGAATTAATTATTTTTTTCCTACAATGCCTTTGGAGTAAATAATGTTGGAGCATGTGTTAGGAATATTTGTGTGGGATATTAAAGGTCAATATGATTAATTATTAATTAATGTTAAAAGATAAATTTTTTAATCTGTGTAAAAACAATTAAAAAAAATTACTTATTTTGGAGTGGAAAAAGTATTAAACACTCATAGGTTCATATTTTTGGACCATTTTAAGGGAGGGAAGAGATCCCTACTATGTACTTTTAATGTTGGATGGTGATGATGATAACGTTTTATGGTTTACTTGTTAAAAGACAACTTCCTTGTGGGTTCCATTTTGTGTCCTAGGCTAGCTATATAAAATAATCCAAACACTTCTCAGCCGTCCAATGTGCTCTTTATATAAGTTATATGAAGCCTTTGCTTTTTATTAAACTCATTCATGGATTTGGTATTTGGTTCAGAAATCGAAGAGTCCAAATTTTACATGATACTTCAGGACAAGAATTAACTTCTTGAAAGTGAAATTGTACAACACTTCAAATTTTGCTTACCACTTCCTTCTCACTAAAATTAATGACATAAGTTGTCCCAATATCATTTGCCTTAATTCTCAATACTCATCAGGTACCACTGCTGAGAAATTCTAAATATTACACAATTAATCCCGGTTCATATTATCAACCACACCAATACAATGGGTTTAGCGGTTTGAACAGAAAAAAAGAAGGTGAAATCGAAAAAAAATATAAAGGTTGAATTTATCAAATTTAAATTAAAGCATATCTCTAACAGCGTGACATGAACAACACAAGGGAAAAATTGTATGATTAAATCGTCAATCCGTCACATTCCTCTCGTACAATAAATTTTTCCAAATTAATTAAAAACATGTTAAAATAGCATGAGTAGATAATGACCGCCATGAACAGGACCGCGTAACTAAGCTCCAGCTTCCTCCATCTGTTACTCAATTATGAAGGAATTCGAAGTACGTTAACACAACCTCTCAAATCTTTTTGCCGCAATTTTTATAATTTGTTTTAAACCATAATTTTCAAACAATAGTACAAAGTAATTTACTCCTTAATTAAGCTATGAAGGAGGTTATCTTAACATAATTATCATTCAAAAATTTTGTAATCTACACCAAATTTGGAAACTACTCTGATGTCTCAATTAATTCTCCTGGGATTAGGTGGTATATGAGTACTAACTTAGGAATTCTAGACATGACGAAAATAAAACCAAACATTATCTAAACAGATGTCAAATAATGTATTGGCAAACAGATAGTAATGCATTCATTAGTTATCTAAATCTCTTTTCCAAATATTTCATTGGAAGAACCTCAGTGGGCGTTTGGACATAAGAATAGTAAAATTTTAAAAAGAAAAAGGTAAAAAAATTTCAAGTGAAAATGGTATTTGATAATTATAATTTTGATTGGAATGAATATAATTTTGGGTTTTTTTTTAAAGTTTTATGCGTAATCTGAATGAATTTTGAAAAATAATTTTTAAGAGTTTCTCAAATTTTTGAAAAAATACAAAAATCATCCTCAAGTAAAAATTAAAAATACTATTACCAAACATTAATTTCGAAAATAAGTAAAAAAAATTCGAAAAAAAATGAAAAATTTCTTATGTCATTAAAACTAAGGATGGGACAATCAAACTTGCATCGTCTTAACCTTTTCAGTATTAAGGTAAAAGATACCTTTTCATTGATGTTTGCAAAAAAAGTTATCTTTAGTTTTACTTTTACTGCAAAAGTTACCACTGACAATCAGAATCCAATATCTCAAATACTACTCAGTAATCATTCCAATCTGACAAGACATTTTACCTTCAAGTAATTGGCACGTGTCCTCCACTCTCTTTCTCATACCCGTCTAATTCAACCAGCCCACATTCACCTCTACAGATTATTTTATAATACTCATCTTTTTAATTAAGTTAGCGTTCAGAATTTTCTCATTAAGAGGTAAATTTAAGAGGAATTTCTAAAAATTACTATAGCTACAATAATATTTATTTTTATTTGCCGTAGCTGTAATTTTGTTGCTACTGTATTATATTTTATGTATTCATGTGACTGTATTCTCATTAAGAGGTAAATTTAAGAGGAATTTCTAAAAATTACTATAGCTACAATAATATTTATATTTATTTGCCGTAGCTGCAATTTTGTTGCTACTGTGTTATATTCCATTTATTTATGTGATTGTATTTATAAATACAGTGAGATAATTCGCCTAAAAATAGGGATTACAACTGTTTAATAACGGAAAGTGCAATGAATCAGCGTGTATCAATTTGATTATATAAAATGTATTTAATTCAGATGTATTCGTTGCTATGTATTTTATATTGTATTTATCTGTATACGGCCAAAATCGGGAAAGTCCGGTTTCTATGACATCCCAAGCCCGGTTTTGAGGGGCTCAAAGCACAGTCTGCGGCTCGACTGTGAAGCACTCCCCTCGAGAGAGCATATCGATGACTCATCACAGCTTACCTCCAAGCAGTATGAAAATCGATGACCGTCATGGAAAGACAGAAATTTTTTGATGGCACGTGGTTACGACCAAGGCTATATATTCGAACTTGTAAGATCCCTAAAAAGGCATACCCTCGATATGGACGCCAAAGCCATCTCACCCGGGAACTAAAGGCTACGGCCGAACATAAAGACTACGGTCATATTAAAAGGCTACGGCCAAATTTAACGCGCCTCGGAGACGTCCGACTGCCTCCATAAAACTAAAGGCCTTCAAATACCTCGAAAATACTTCGAGAAGAACCGGTTAATCAGGCTACCCTCGGCATAACGAAGGAGCTTCGATAACATCAGCTCCGAGCAATGAAAAGGTTTCGAAATGATCAGCATTCAATGAAAAGGCTTCGAAACATCAGCCTTCTAGAATACCTCACAAGGCACTCAATTATCGTCGCATATCGACTTATAATTGAGGTTCTTATTCGAGCCATCGAAGAGTCGTACGAACACAGAACATGCCAAGGCATAACCAAAATTTTAAAAGTCTTTAGCCAAAATGAGGAAAAAATATAGCCAAATTAGAGGGCGAATCGACCCAATCTAAAGAGCCTAAGGGCCAATTTGTATGACCTCAATGAGGCAACACCACATTTGTAAAACCTTAAAAGGGCATAGCCTCGATATCGAGACCAAGTCCATAAATTGAACTTATAAGACCCCTAAAAGGGCATACCCTGATATGAAGGCCGAGGTCATCTCGCTCGGGGACTATTCGTAAGACCTAGATGAGGCAAAATCAAGCTTATAAGACCTCAACGGAAAGCATCAAAATTCAAACCACAAAAGCAAAGACAAAGTCAAAATGAAAGTTTATGAAAAAACAAGACGATAGGTCTCTTTATATAAATAGTGGTACGAAGGTACATTTGCAACACTCCAACAGGAAGACCTTTACCGAAAGAAAACCTAGTCTATCGTTATCATCGGGGACTTCGTCTTTTCCCCTTAGGGACTTTGCCTTCATCAACTCCCTCGGGACTAGCATCCTCGTCAGCTTCTTCCCCTTCATCTTCAGCATCGGCTTCATAGCCGGTAGAAAGGAGGAACTTAGCACTAATCTCGTCCGCCTTAGCCTACTCTATCTCCTCCGAGAAATCAGAGCCCTTATCATGAATCTCCTCGAGGGTCTCCCTCCAGGATCTGCATCGGGCATACTCATTGCTTCTTCTCTCTTGATCGAAAGCCCCCCTCAACTATTTCTGAGCATTAGTAGCATTTGTTAGACGATGCCCATTTCCTTCAGAGTATTTTTTGACGTCTCACAAATGGATTTCCGGACCGAGAACAGTTTGGGCTACGCTTTTGCGAATATCACAACAAGGTGTTCTGCCCTTGAAATTAGGAAAGCACTCAAGAACTTCAAGTGGGAGGATATTAAGACTCCCACGGGAATTTTTGCCTAAAAATATAACATATATGTGAAGTTACTTGGACTCAGATTCAGGGAAAAGAAGAATTGGTGAAGCATTTTCCAACATCAAAATTTATCTGCGACATGAATGAATATCTTCCAGTTATCTTCTCTCCGCAAGGAATGGCCCAACCAGCTCTATAGATAGCTATATCTCCTTCAGATGAAGGGGCCTTCACTTGCACCGCTTTCTCCCAATCGCAATCAACCTTCGCCTTTTCAATATCGGTTACTGGATTAACATATCGAGATAAGGGCTCGCATCGGCCCGCTACCGAGGAAGATTTATCAGCCTTAAAATCAGATGACGTTTCACAGGGTCCGGGGAGGCACTCTTTAACACGAGGGGGAACTGCCGTTTCGCTCTTAAACGAGCGTGAAGAAGAAGGGGTTTTTGCTTTTTGAGGGACCGTCTTAGACGTTTTAGCCATGACTATGTTAAAATTTCAGAATAAGAAGAAGAAAACTGGCGAAGAGATGAACGCAACGAAGGATGAAAGCAAATTGGAGATTTGAAGATGTTGCGAAGAGATGAAAGTAGAGAAGGGATGAAAGCAACCTTTATGTCGCATCAGTTGTTGACCTCACGTGGCTGATATCACGGTGGAGATATCGAATAGCCAAGAATTCAAAATCGTTTCTTATCATTTCACTCTCAGAAATGCGGGGACTATCTGTATACGGCCAAAATCGGGGAAGTCCGATTTTGGAGCCTCTATGACATCCCAAGCCTGATTTCGAGGGGCTCAAAGCACAGTCTGAGGCTTGACTCTGAAGTACTCCCTTCTAGAGAGCATATCGAGGACTCATCACAGCATACCTCGAGGCAGTATGAAAATCGATGACTGTCATGAAAAGGCGAGAAATTCTCGAGGGCACGTGGTTAGAGATGACCAGGTCTGCAAGAATAATACAAGTCCGTACTGAGCCATTAGACATCTATACCAGTAGCATTTTCTTGTCATGATTAGACATGTACTATATATGTTGGGATCCCCCCTCCTATATTAAGGGGACCTTGTCATTTTGTAACACACATAAATATTGAATAACAACAGAACATTCTCGGCTTTTCTTGCTTAAACGTGTTCAACAATTGCTCTATAAATTCATAGCTCTTTACTTATTGTCTTCATTTATTGTTCTTCATTTATCGCCCATAATTAGCCGTAAAAGGCTATCCCCGAGACTCCCAATATCATTGTTTCTTCATCGATTGCTCATTATTAACTGCCCTAGCTAGACCTCGAGGCTCCCCTGTTCCATCCAGCTCGAGGCCCAGCTCTGTGACAACATCGTTTTGCATATCTTACTTTTCTAACTCACACTTAGAACTTCCTATCTAATAACTAGAATTAAGATAAACCACATATTTTTAGAACCACAAAATCAAGTATAATTGTTAATACCATTTTCGAGGTAAATAATATTCGATTTCACTACAATGAATTCAGTTGTACTTAAATAACAAAAAATCAAGAAATAGAGTGTATACCGCTCTATTCAATTTGGTTGTGTACACTGTATTCAATTCACCTATATTCATTATTAACTATTTTACATTGTATTCAATTCACCTATTCAAAAGAGAGTTGTATTCAAACAACAAAAAATCAACAACGCAGTGATAGTCGACTGTATTCAATTCACTATATTCATCAGTGGATGCGTTTACACTTTATCTAATTTACTGTATTTAATTAGGGTGTATTCAAACAAAAAAAAATAAAAAAATACAGGGATCTGCCACAAAAAGTAACCTTCAAAATACATAAACACGGGTGAAAATATAATGTATTTGAGTGTATTTGTACAGAAAATAATGTGTTTGTATCATTGTATGTGACTCAATACAAAGAAGAGAAGAAAGTTCGCCGGAGATGGCGTCTTCCAACCAAACAAAATACTGTATACAATGTATTAAAACTAAAAATGGAGACGAACAAAAAGTCGGCCCTCAAATCTTCCATCGCGCGCCTTCGACTTTTCAAATGATACATAGATCTGAAACTTTTAGTTTTGAGTAAATTAAATACAGTGTATCAAATTTACCATCGCGTCATGGATCCATTTATATAAAACAAATACATCCGAATATGGAGTGGCAAAATCATATGGAAAAAGGTTTCGTTTTGAGATCGGAATATGGGTCTGCGGACGAGCAAAGAAGGAGAAAAAGTCATTGATTCAGGAGAAGAAGCCACTGATTCCAAAGAAGGAGAACCCAAATATCAAAATTGGATTTTGAGTGGCAAAATCATATGAAAAAAGCTTCGTTTCGAGTAAATCAGAATCTAGATCAATGGTGTTAGTGGGCCTCCGCCGGCGATCCACATATAAGGTTTCAGAAAGAGAGATGAGAGAGTTGAGATAGAAGAGAGAGAGGGTTGAGGGAAAAGTCGAGGGTTCAGTTGTATTTATATATTTGCCACTTTACTATAAAATATTTGCTATAAATAATAATATTTTTGAAGTGTCTTGGTTTATAATAAATAGGGTGCATTATTTAGCTATAGCATATAAATTTTCTAAATTTAATTAACTATTATAGCTTATTGTATTAGTTTATTTTCTTAGTTATTATATTAAATCTTGCTATAAAGACTAAATACATACGGTTGAATGTATACCTTTTATCTTCTATTTTATGTGATTCATTATGATTGGACATCAAATTTTAAACAAACAAAAATTACTTTGAAAACTGTGGTTTAAAACAAACTCTCTCTATATACTTATATAACATATTTAGAGTTAAATTATTTTTAAATATAAAACCATTCATTCTTTCGAAATGGACTAAAAAGAAAAGTACATTTTGACACACAAAGAATATATAGCAACATAATTATGCGTAAAAACATCGATAAAATAGATGAAATACAAACTTAAGCACATGGGTAGATGTAGCTTATATTCGAATTCATTCGGTTTTGGTATTTTTGAACCAGATCATAAATCCATAATACATTAAATTCTCAACTACTATTAGATCTGAATTCACATATTAGATAGTAGAATGAGTTATTGGAGTATTTTAGGAATCTTAAACGAAGTTCCACTTAACTTTTTGATGTTTTGTGGTTTTATAGTTTCGTGATCATCTTCCATTCTCACCATATACTTTTTGTCGTTATTAGTGTATTGATGAAATGCTAACAAAATGAACTCCACATTCACATGAAATGCAAATCGAGTTCCATATCTTCCAATCATATCTTATATATACACTTCCTCCATTCGCAGCTGAGTCTACGTTATTTATAGCTTTTTTTTTTCCCACCATGGAGCTATAACATTAAATTATTAAAACACACACAACTGTTTTATCTTTTCATTTTCTTACTTGGGTCGCCGGAACATCAAGATTCCGGCAACCCTCTAAAGGAAAGGAATCATTTTGTATATACATATAGAATTCTTTCCTGTCGCCGGGAAATAAACAACGGTGATGAAATGGCAAAGGGTCGGAAACTGACCAATAGTCGAAGCGAAATGTTATTAGGAAACTACAACTACAGAAATGGAAGTGAAACAGTCAATGGTTCCTCAGAACTAGGAGAAGACGATGTCTGGTCAACGGTTGATAACATGGTCAACGGGAATGATCATGGCTCCAGGGGAGAGTGGAGTCCACGCGCCACCGCCGATAGTAACAGTAGCTTTGGTGGATTTATCAGCCGCAAGCAGCCAGTCCCAGGAGCTGACCACCACAGCCGCCGCCGTCAGGTGGGGGGCTTGTCATTGGCTTTTGATGATTCAGGTAAAAGGGCATCATCTCGGATCTTGCACCAGTTTCGCGGACAAGACGCGCCTTCCCCACGTGCGTGCCACATGGCCACCTCGGCCCCAGTGAATGTCCCTGATTGGTCCAAGATATACCGAGTTAACTCGGTCGAGTCATTGCACGACTCGGATGATGGCGTTGATGATCACGACTCGGAGATGGTTCCGCCGCATGAATACCTTGCTAGGAGCCGAAACTCGGCTTCCCACTCAGTGTTCGAGGGCGTTGGAAGAACTTTAAAGGGTCGAGACTTGAGTCGGGTCCGAGATGCAGTGTGGAGCCAGACCGGGTTTGATGGCTGAGTTAATCTATTTATTAGTTACATTGATTTAGATAAAACAGTTCTATAAGTATTAGCTGTTGGAGAAAGAGGCAATTTGCTCGATAAATTTTTGGTCCTTGGGCAATGATTCAGGTTGAATACAAACTCAGTGAGTCAACCAGCTGGGATTGAGTCCAAGTTTAATCTTTTGTTTGTTCTTTTCACTTTTTATTGATATATTCCCTCTATTTGATATGTACTTTTACTATGATGGATTTTAGCAAAATGTTCCTTTGTCATTTTCAGATGTCAAAAATGGTGAAATTTTGAGTACAGAGGATGTAGTCCCGTGAATAGTGACCGGATAAAATTACTATTCACTCTGTTTCAATTTAGATGACACATTTCACTTATCGAAAGTTAATTTAACTAAACTTTAAAGTTAAATTAAATTAATTTAACTTAGTATTTTAAAATTATGATTTAAGAAAGATAATTAAAAATTACACAAAAGTACAATAAGTTATAATTTTTCTCATGTCGATATGATAAAAAATGTATTTTAATATATTGGTTAAATTGCACGCACTTTGACTCTTAATAAGTGAAATATGTTATCTAAATTAAAATGGAAGGCGTAATAAAATAGCAGCAATTGGTCTTGGTTACTTTTCGATTATCTGTGTCGTAAACTATTTTTCTTAGCTATGTAAAAAAGGAAAACCACATGAAGCTTGATATTAAAAAAAAAATTATAACTGAGGGCGAAGAGAGACTCAATGATTATAATGTGTTTAATGAAATTGATAAACTGAAAAGGGTTGATTTTTATAACAGTTTTGAATGAAATTGATTAATCAGTTTCCCTGGTCAAATCACAAATATTTGTGATAACTCTATATAAAAAGGTAATCTGCTTAAACAAGTGATATATAGGTAGAACGTCCTCATCATTTGGTTTAGATGTAGACGTAAGATTCCAAGTCTTTTGGAGGGAAACGCTTGGATTTTTTCTTTGTTTTAATATTTGATGGCGTTTTAGCGTAGAAATTGCACGGGGCGTATTATTTGGTCGCTCCCATTTAACCTATACCTATATTTTTAAAATTATATAATCTATACCCTAATTTTTACAACTTCAGGCGCCACCGTCCTGATACCTGTGCAAAACTTCAGCTTATTTAGTGGTGAAGCTTTTGCAAATAAACTAAATAACTTCAGCATCTTCTGCTGAAGTTTTTGAAAAAGCGTTATGACAAAACTAATTAATCCAGGACAAAACTTCAGCTTATTTAGTGCTGAAATTTTTACAACTGAACTAAATAACTTCAGAACTTCTGCAAAGCTTTATGACAAAACTAATTAATCCAGGACAAAACTTCAGCTTATTTAGTGCTGAAATTTTTACAACTGAACTAAATAACTTCAGAACTTCTGCAAAGCTTTATGACAAAACTAATTAATCTAGGACAAAACTTCAACTTATTTAGTACTGAAATTTTTATAAATGAACTAAATAACTTCAGCACTTCTGCTGAAGTTTTTGAAAAAGCCTCGAATGCTGAAGTTTGTCTGATTGCCTTTGCTACTTCAGACCCGTATGCCTGAAGTTTATGCGAAAAATGGATACGTTTGTAATTTTTTTGCAAAGCGAGTATAAGTTAAAAGATGACCCAAAAAATAGATATAGATGCAAAAACCCTATTTTAACCATGCCTAGGCTATTGGGTTGCTACTCTTTTATTTCAATCTTAAGTTTTGTTTGTTTATGTTAAAGTCCGTTACAAAATAAAATTAAGAGTCAGCATAATTAGACAACCATATTGAAAGCTTAAGGCAAAAATTAACATTATATTTCTTTAGAGATATCGTTAGCTATGTACAACGAAATTTAAGTATGAAGATCACGAAAATCTCTAGCTTAATTAGACAACTATATTGAAAGCTTAAGCCAATAAAAAGGCAAGAATTGAAAAGGAGACCAAACAAGGAATAGTTGAAGATCTTAGAGGAGAAGGTTCTCGAGGAAAAAAAACGAAGAAAGATTAGAGAAGAGGAACTAAGAACCGTGAGAATTGAATTCGCACGTATTTTTCTAAAATATTTTCAAAAACATTTTAAAATGAACAACAAATAATCATATATCTAGTACAGTCTCACTAGAAAAGTCTTGAGATTTTTAAACTAAGATATGAAAAAAATAAGTGACTGAGACAAAGCTAATTGTGGGGGCCTAAATCGAGAGCCTAGAATTTTGGGATCCAATTACTTTTTGGAGAAGATGATAGAAAGGATTTTATAGCGCCACAATCAAACATAAATGATAAAGAGATTTTCTATAGAAAAAGAATTGTTCTAACAACAAATGCAAGATTTAAACTAGAAAGAAATACAAAACAAAAAATAAAAGTATGAAGCCGTGACAGCTAAAAAGTTCGATGCACTTTTACAATATTTTCGCGTTTGATTTTATTGTATAAATATTTAATGCATGGGATGATAAAGAAATAAATTTGTGTTATTTTTAATACGTAGTATATTTTTTGAAATATTGAAATTATATTGAGAAATACAAATGGGGAAAGAAAGGCCAAAAATAAGTGAGAAGTTACCCTTCTGCTGTGCCTTTTTAAAGGGGTTTTGCATCCGTACCTACTTTTTGTGTCACGTTTAACTTATATTTATTTTGTAAAAAAATTGCATCCATACCCGCTTTTGCGCATAACTTCAGCATGCGGGGCTGAAGTAGCAAAGACAATCACGCAAAACTTCAGCATTCTAATAGACGGCTGAAGTAGCTTGCGAACTTCAGATCTAGAGCTGAAGTTGTTGTCTTGTAACTGGGGAACTTCAGCATACGGGGCTGTAGTTCTCCAGTTATAAAAACAAAAACTTCAGCATACGGGGCTTCAACTCTAGAGCTGAAGTTTTGTCTTTGTAACTGGGGAACTTCAGCATACGAGGCTGAAGTTCCCTAGTTATAAAGACAAAAACTTCAGCATACGGGGCTGAAGTTTCCCAGTTATAAAGATAAAAACTTCAGCATACTGGGCTGAAGTTCCCCAGTTTACAAAAACAAAACTTCAGCTCTAGAGTTGAAGTTCTCTAGAGCTGAAGTTTTGTCTTTGTAATTGTCTTTATAACTTGGGAACTTCAGCTCTAAAGCTGAATGTAACTCGGGAACTTCAACACCGTATGCTGAAGTTTTGTCTTTATAACTGGCGAACTTCAGCTTAACTGGTGAACTTCAGCTCAGCGAGGGAAAGAGAGCTAAAATTATTTAAAAAGTGAGTACAACTTAAAATTTTTTAATAAAATAAATATAAATTAAATGGGGACGACCAAATAAAGTGTCCCACGTAATTTTTACCTTTTTAAAGAAAGGGACATGAGTCAATTCAATGGGCTCACGAGTGCTGTGAGCCAGTGGTTTTTTCTTCTTTTCTGTTCTATCATCAACGCAAACGACTGATTTTTTTTGGATATCAGTTGGGACCCACAGGTCAAGATCGGTGTCAAATATTTCCAATTCTAAAAAGAGTATAACTTCTTGTGAATTTTCAATATAAATTGTTTTTTCCTCTTGTCTATGCAGGGTTCGCCTACTATTGACTCAAAGCCCGCATGATTAAAGAGAGTAATTATTTTATCCTGAATTTTAAATTAAAAATCTTAATTTTGTGATAGTTCGAGATATTTTTATCCTGAAAATTTAAAATTCAAAATGCACTGATAAATTCTCAAATAACAGCCCTTTAAAATGGCTATCAAGTGTCGTTTCTACGTAAATTTTTTACCTCATATAGGCCCAATCGAAAGAAATGAATATAAAAGAATCCGTATATCCCATTCAATTAGTTTAAGATAAAGAAATAGTTGATTGATTGTAAACATAACAACACCGTATTTGATACCTATTATAGATGGGCTTAAACAATATTAAAGTGAACAAAGGTTGATAAATTCAAAATAAAAAAACAAAAAAAAACTAGTAGTTTGTTATAGTTGATTAATTTAGAGTAAACATTATTACAATGTTAGTGGATGAATGAAAACAATATATTATACATCTATTAGTGGTTAAATGTTGTGGTGGATGTGCCACCAGACTAGAGGAATCGTTCATTTTGGTGAAGCTGGAGCATTCAAACCCCACTATCAATTACTATGAATGAGCAATTTCTATCACAATTATCTAAATAAATGCAATAGCCAAAGATAAACCAAAAGCTGCCGCAGTTCCTTATTGTAAATAGAGAAAATTAACTACTCCTATCAGTGGCAATGCATTTCATTTGTTGGAGGCCATGTGGCACGTAAAACGAGAAGGAAAAGAAAACAACAAGTTGTGACCACAAAATTTGACATGATATTTCACCATCGAGGCATTTTTCGAGACATTGATTTATGAACTTATTTTCTTGCATGAAGTCCCACTAATAATTGATAAACTTGTTTCCCTTGTGAAATTTGGACGATTTGGATTTTAGTTTGGTTTTAATTCTTAAATAATTAACTTTTGAAAAACAAAAAAAATCACAAAAATTGTACGCAGTGTTGTTTTTCTTCTTTTTCGTTTGCGTTGGTTAACTCTGTGTGTTGTAATATGAACTAATTCTAACGAGCAAATAAAAAATGTTATTTGCAACCAAGTTGGGCGACGGGATGTCCATGACTGGGCGGATTGACTAGGACAATTCTAGTTTTTAGGTTGGTTATCATCTTAGGCAAAACTAAAATCAAAATGGAAGAAAAAAATAAATAGTTTTATAAGGCATAGCACAAATTCAAGCAATACGCGCTTTATTGGGCTCGATGACGGCATACCAAAAGGGACAAATTTGGGGTGAAGTACAGAAATAGCCCTTAAAGTGGATGGTCCTAACCTTTTGTCCCTGCTTGCCCCATGGTAGAACTTCAAATTTAATAAGTGTTGCCCTTTGCTTCCCCCACGAGCAACACTTTTAATTTTAGACCTTGAAGTTCTGCCCATGGGTCAAGTTGGGGGCAAAATTAAATGGAACCCCAAAAAATGTTATTTTCCATAATTTTTTGACAAAATTGTTAGGTCTATTTGGCCGAAGCAAACAATACATATCATGAACTTGGATCGTGACAGGTAATTCATATGATTTTTCTTAGTTTTTTTCTTTCTCTTTGCAATCAAATTAAAAGCAGGTCATTCCCACCAAAATTAGGCAGTTTATAGAATAATATTCTATATTTAGCTACGTAGATATACAATCCTTCAAATGTAAATAACAGGGTGTTACTTGGAATTTCTTGTTTAAAAGAATGGATTTTCTTGGTTGGGTTTGTTTTCCGAAAGAATAGCGGGTATCATATGGCCCAAGAAAAGTGAGCTTCTCGCTTGCGTCCCAAAGTAAAAATTGCGCGGGGTACCTTATTTGGTCGCCCCCATTTAATCTATATCGCTTTTTTAAAAACTTTTAACTTGTACCCACTTTTTAAATAACTTCAGTTCCCTTCCCCTCGCTGAGCTGAAGTTCACCAGTTAAGCTGAAGTTCGCCAGTTATAAAGACAAAACTTCAGCATACGGGGCTGAAGTTCTCCAGTTACAAAGACAAATCTTCAGCTCTAGAGGAAGTTTCCCAGTTACAAACTTCAGCTTTAGAGCTGAAGTTCCTAAGTTATAAAGACAATTACAAAGACAAAACTAAGCTGAAGTTTTGTCTTTGTAAACTGAGGAACTTCAGCCCATTATGCTGAAGTTTTGTCTTTATAACTGGAGAACTTCAGCCCCGTATGATGAAATTCCCAATTACAAAGACAAATTATTCAAGTAATATTTGGTTATTGGCTCTACGATTTAACTTTTATTGTTACTACAATCAAAATTGGTTGTGATTAAATCAAGTTGAGTAGTAGACATGCCTAGAAATGAGCAAAATTGTTTCGGGACCGCGAATAAAGTAAATCAAATTGACGAAGCTTGAGCCAGAAGTTTTAGGTTGATGTGGAGGTTCCGTTCCTAAGTTATAAAGACAATTACAAAGAAAAAACTTCAGCTCTAGACTCTAGAGCTGAAGTTTTGTCTTTGTAAACTAGGGAACTTCAGCCCATTTTGCTGAAATTTTGTCTTTATAACTGGGGAACTTCAGCCTCGTATGCTGAAGTTTTTGTCTTTATAACTGGGGAACTTCAGCCCAGTATGCTTCCCCAGTTACAAAGACAAAACTTCAGCTCTAGAGCTGAAGTTCCCCAGTGTAACTAGTGGAACTTCAGCCCCGTATGCTGAAGTTTTTATTTTTATAACTGGAGAACTTCAGCCCCGTATGCTGAAGTTCCCCAGTTACAAGACAACAACTTCAGCTCTAGATCTGAAGTTCGCAAGCCGTCTACTAGAAAGCTGAAGTTTTGCGTGATTGTCTTTGCTACTTCAGCCCTTCATGCTGAAGTTATGCGCAAAAGCGGGTACCGATGTAATTTTTTTTACAAAGCAGGTATAAGTTAAAACGTGGCACAAAAAGTGGGTACGGATGCAAAAGCTCCCGTCCCAAAGGATATTTCTGAGCCCATTACACTTTTATGCATGTAGGCCCCTATAATTTTTACTATGCATCTGAATTGGAGATTTGACATGTCATGGCATGATAATTAAGTCCAACAATTGGCATAAAAAAACTAACCTTTAGGATTTGGCATATGGTAGCCTAAAGTTATTTTCTCTCTTCAAATAGTTCAACCATCATCTTAAAAATAAGTCCCATCAAAATTATTTTCCTTAAAAATAGCCAAAAATATTTAATATCCCCCCCTCTCTCTCTCTCTCTCTCTCTCTCTCTCTCTCTCTCTTCTCTCATAGCAACCATCATTTTAGAAATTAGGTTCCATTTTCTTCAATAGTATCCGAAAAACACCCAAATATTTTCTAGTTATATATATATATATATGTAACATAATAATAATGAAACATATATAAATCATGAATTCTTCAGATCGGGCCGGCAGGCCGGGCGTACGGGGACTGTCGAAGAAGTGCCTCGTCTTTCAAATGGTGAATCACCGAAGCCAAATCCATCTTGCGCAGACAGGAGACGATGATCGAAGTCAGACTTGAGTATGGGACGAGAACTCGCTCTGTGTATATCAAAAAATTATATTAAATTTTTACTTTTCTTCTTTGTATAACACATTTCAGATTGAAAACTCAAGTTCAAGACGAACTACATGTGTATCCCCTATTGTATCCCATATATATCTCTATGTACATTAGTGATATCTCATGTATATTATGTGTATCTGCGTATGTGTCACGACCCAAAATCTCACCTCGGGCGTCGTGATGGCACTTAGTCTCTAAGACTAGGTAAGCCGATTACAATTACATTTCAAGCCATTTTTTAATCAAAACTTACAGCAGAACAAATATAAATATACAACCTTCCCAAGACTGGTAGTACTGAGTCACGAACTCTAACTGAACACATAGAATGATCACGAGGACCGAATATACAATACTGTTTGATTAAAAATTAACAGCACAATGAAATGAAAAGACTCCAAGGGACTGCGACGACCAAGCAGCTCTGCCTTAAATCCTTACGATCCCACTATAATTCTGTCCGAGTCCGATATCTCCAATACGTGGCTCTGCACAAAAATGTGCAGAAGTGTATTATGGGTACACCACGGTCGGTACTCAGTAAGTATCAAGACTAACCTCAGTGGAGTATAGACGAGGTACAGTCAAGACACTCACTAGTCTAATTGCCTGTGCAATAGGATATACAAAATAATAGGAAACAAATAACAATAAGGGCAACAAGAACACCATTAATAACGCTCAACAATTTATGAATCTAAGTACACCCAATTAAATCAAGTATTTCAAATAAATATCTTTCACATATAATTCTTCCGAATTAAAAAGTCACCATGTGACACTTCATTTCATAATCATACAATTACGGGTCTCAATTCATTTTCATATTTTTCATAAACATGGGTCTCAGCCCACTTCAATATTTCCACGGCACTTCGTGCCTATAATTAAATCATCATATTTCCCCGTCACCTCGTGCCCTCATTTCATATCGCAACTGCACGGACGATTCACATGCGAATATCCGCCTGGCAATGGCCACAGACTCCCAATTTCAACATAAATCAGGCTATTATCAATTTACCAACAACAAAACAAATTGCACAAGGTATAAAAATAAACACAAGAATAATCAAAACATCACTTAAAATCACCAATGTAACCACTCCACAACATCACATATCATCCCTGACAATAGCCACCCTTCTCTCTCCTATAGCCACCTTTATCACTCCCTAATAGCCACCTTTATCGCTCTGCCCAGATAATATTCCAACAAACACAACAACAGTGAAATACCACCCTTATACCAACATAATATCAACATTGGAATGCCACCCTTATATCCTCAACATAACAACTCGCACGATACAACAATTTATGTGGAAAATTATCACGGCAACATGACAAAATCAATTCATATCACAATTTTCCCAATAGCCACAAGGAAATTCTAAAAATACAACTAAATCAATTAATTTCATATCAAATAGCCAAAGGCTCCATGCAATTTGTATAACACCACAAAAACAATCAATAGAGATAGAAATTATTCAGCAAAAAGCAAAACCTTCATTAATCCAAATTTAGATAATTATACCAAGACTCCTTCTTAATCTTGCTTAATTTTATTTGCATAGGGAAAAACTCATAGTGAAACTAAACTCCAAAAAAATATCGAACCATCTAACTCACAGAATTCACAAAAATATACAAGTAATAATTACATCGAATTGTCGTATAAAAACAAGTTCAATAAATGTGATTCGAGGCATGGCAATTAGATGATTAAATATATGCCAATAATTATCCAACTTACTACACAATATGCCTAAGACTTTAATTCAATATATTTTGCACATATAAAGCCCAGGTATGTACTCGCCACCTCACGTACACGGATTTTCACATTTCACAAATGGCACATAAGACTCGATGCCTAAGGGGTAATTCCCCCACTCGAGGTTAAGCAAGACACTTACCTTTCTAAAGTTAGGCTTATATTCCAAAATCGCCTTCTCGCATGAATTGGCCTCCGGACCGCTCAAATCTATCCAAATTAATTGCATAACTTCATTGAAATTCATAGGAAATAATTCCGGATAATAAAACGCCGATTTAAAATTTCACATTAAAAAGTCAACATAAGTCAATGCGGGGCCCGCCTCTCGGAACCCGACATAATTTTCACGAAATCTGAACACCCGTTCTGGTATGAGTTCAACCATACCAATTTTATCAATTTTCGATAACAACTCGACCTCCAAATCTTATATTTTCGTTTTCAAATCCCTAGGCCGAAATCCCCAATTTACACCTCAAAAACATGTAATCTAGTCGGATGATAATTCAATATTATGGAGTAAAAATGATCACAAGTGACTTACTTCAAAAATTTTCCATGACTTCTCGCTCAAAATCGCCTAAATTCGAGACTCAAAACTAAAAAATGAGTAAAAATGGCTGACTCCCATTTTTAGGCATTCTGCCTAGGCAAGTCGCAGGTATGAATGCAACTTTGCCTGATTTTCGGGCAAAAATAAATTACTACCAGACTTTATTCAATCGATCATAACTTTCGGTACAAATATACAAATGATGAATGGTTTAACTTTACAGAAACTAGAATCAAATAACTACAACTTTCATATGTTTCAAATGTTCATACTCCTTATAGATTTTGAGGTATAAGCTTCCAAAGTAGGCTCCTCGCATCAGAAATTTTTGGAGAAATTACAAAATAGCTTTACCAGCCTTCATTCAGTCGATCATAACTTTCTGTACAAATATCCAAATGATGAATGGTTTAACTTTATGAAAACTCAAATGCAAGGTCTACAACTTTCATGTTTTTCAAATATTTAGATTCCTTATATATTTCGAGATATAAGCTTCCAATGTAGGCTCCTCGCATCAGAATTTTCGAACCTTGTTGTAAAAAAAAAACCAGCAAATTAAATTGGCTTAAAAATGGTCCGAAACTACTCCGAAACTCACCCGAGCCCTTCGGGACTTTAACCAAATATGTAAACATGTCCCAGAATATAATACGAACTTAGTTGAGTCTTTAAACCACGCTAAAAAACATTAAAATTTTGAATGTGCCATGAATCGAATTATGAGTTTTTAAATTTTTCAACTTGTATATTTTGCGCCGAAACCTATCAAATCAATTTGGAATGACTTCAAATATTTCATGCGATTGATAATTGACGTAACAGAGCTGTTTCAATTTCCAGAATCAAAATACGACCCCGTTATCAAAATTTCACCCTTCGGTCGGACTTTTCCAAAATCTTATATTTTCCAACTTTTGCCAAAATGCGTCGAATTGTCCAACGGACTTTCAAATCCAAATCCAAACATACGCCTAAGTACGAAATCACTATACGAAGCTATTGACATCATCAAATCTTCATTCCGAGGTCGTTTGCTCAAAAGTCAACTCTCCGGTCAACTCTTTCCATTTAAACTTCAAAATGAGAATTTTTCTTTAAATTAAATTCCGAATCTTCCGAAAACTAAACTCGACCACACACGCGAGTCATAATACATATTACGAAGATGCTCGAGACCTTATGTCGTCGAACGGGCGTAAATTCTTAAAACAACAAGTCGGGTCGTTACAGTATATCCATGAAATTTTGTGTTATGTATATGATATACAATGTGATATACACGGACGTCCAAAAAAATATTATGGTGTGTACACGATATACCAATTGATACACAAACGTCCTTAAAAATATGTGTGAGATATATACTGATGTACAAGATATACAACGTGATATACACAACTGATTTTTTTAAACCTAAAATCAGTCTAAATCACTTATAATCTTGCTCAAATTTTGTATATAGCCTCGTTTAGGTATTTTCAAATAATATCAATCACACTCACTCTTCGATCCGACCAAAAAGAAAGAGAAGAAAAATAAAGTTGAAATGTATTTTTTCTCTCTTAGTTTTTTCTTCTGATTTTTGAGTACTTGTATTTCGTTTCGCTTGAGTTTAGTACTTGTATTTCGTTTCGCTATCAATATTAAAGAATACTAAACATATCATGTTGTGATATGTTTTTTTAGCATATTAGATCATTTTATTTTAACAAAATTCTTACTATCGTTTTATTTTTATCTATAAGTCAAATAAATCTTATTCGTCACATCATTTTTACGCAAATTGTTTTTTCCTTTTGTTCTTACTTATAGTTATTATATTACTTATTATTTATTATTATTATACTATCATATAATCATTTATTACCTTAATAATTAATTAATGTCTTGCTTATTATCCTTTTATTAGTCTTTAATAATATAAAAAATTTATTCTTGAAGTTTAATACTATATTTTATGCTTGTATCCTCTTACTCGAAATTCTACGATCATTTAAATCTATCAATAGTATTCTTAAATATAATTTAATAATTTAATTAATCTATTTTAAAATTAATTTAAAGTATAAGTATCCTCACACTACCTCTACTTTTTTATACATTATCTTCCCTACTATAAATATTAATTAGTTTTATATTAATGCTTTACCTATAACCGAAATAGTATCATATTTCATTTTAAATAGTAACTTTGAATTAGTCTAAAATATTAATACATAAGCTCTTTGACTATTATGTTCAAAATGTATTGAGTTTTCTTATAATTATTTTTATATTAGATGCAGTTAATTTTTTTCTTTTTTAATTTTAATATAAAAATTTAATTTCAAATTCTTATTAGTAAAATTCCCATATTAGAAATTTATTTTATATTTTCAACATTTAATTTTATTCATAGAAAAATATTTTTTTAATTATTTGAACTCATTATATTTAAATGTTGTAGTGATATTTTCACTATCATTTTATATTTTTACATAATATTTCTAAAAATAAGAAAATCTCATCTCAAATTCAAATAATTCTTATCATTTTATTTTCTAAATTGGGCCGCATTTTAAAAATAAAATCTATGTTCTGCTTTTAGACTTAAACTAACTACACTAAATTCAGATATTAATCATAAAAAATATTTTCTTAATATTTTCACTGTCATTTTATTTCTTACATAAATTTTCTTTATTTTTTAGTTTTAAGAAACAAATTTAATTTTTAATTATTATTAGCAAAATACCTATAGTAATTTTTTTTTTTATCAAATTTTTATTTTTCATAAATAAGACTTCAATTTCATGGTATTATCCATAATTTGAGAATTCTCATCATAATTTTAACAACTTTATAATCTCAAATTCAAATAGTCCTTTTCATTTCTAATAGTAAATTTTAAATAATTTTCCTTAAAATAGCCAAAAAATTTTAATATCCTCACTCTCTCTCTTCTCTCATAGTAACCATCATTTTAGAAATTATGTACTATTTCCTTTAATAGTATCCGAAAAAATAACCAAATATTTTTAGTTATTTTTCTATTTATTGTGTGTGTGTGTGTGTGTATCAAAAAAGTATATTAAAATTTTATTTTCCTTCTTTGTATAACACATTTCAGATTGAAAACTCAAGTTCAAGACGGACCACATGTGTATCCCCTATTTTATCCTATATATGTCTCTATGTACGTCAGTGATATCTTGTAACGACTCGACCGGTCGTTTCGAGAGTTATAGCCCCGTTCCCCTATTTTTATACTTCTTTTGTGCTTTACAACTGTATCATATCTTACCGGATTGGTTGGTTCTGGTCCGGAGTGGTTTCGCAGTGATTGAGACACTTAGTCTCTTGATTGGAAGCTTAAGTGGGAAAAGTCGACCGGATGTCGACTTGTGTGTAAATGACCTCAGATTTAAATTTTTGTGGTTTCGTTATCTTCGTCAGGTGGTTTCAGACTTAGGAACGCGTCCGAAATGTGATTTGGAGGTCTGCAGTAGAATTAGACTTGAATGAGCGAAAGTTGGAATTTTGGCGATTTTAGCATGCAGTGGAAATTCTGGTATCAGGGTCGGAATGGAATTTCGGAAGTTGGATTAGGTTCGTGGTATCATTTTTGACTTGTGTGCAAATTTTGAGGTCAATCGGATGTGGTTTGATAGGTTTTGGCGTCGTTTGCGAAATTCGGAAGTTTAGAAGTTCTTAGGCTTGAATCCGGGTGTAATTTGGTATTTTGATGATGTTTTGAGTGATTCGAAGGTTTTACTAAGTTCGTATCGGGTTATAGGACCCGTTGGTATGTTTGGTTGATATCCCGAGGGCCTCACGGTGATTTGGGGTGGTTAACGGATTGATTTGAGTTGAATAATTGCAGTTGAAGCTGCTGCTACTGGTGTAACCGAACCTGCGGAGTGGGAACCGCAGGTGCGAGCTCGCAAAAGCGAAGGAGGAGCCGCAGATGCGGCCAAGAAGGAGCTGGGCAAGAACCGCAAGTGCGAAGATTTTGCCGCACCTGCAAGGGTCGCAAAGGCAGGGAGCTGGGACTAGGTGCGAGAGGGAGCCACATGTGCAATGTGATTCGCGCACCCCCGAAGATCGCAGATGCGATCAGGTGATCGCAAGAGTGGAGGCTGAGTTTAAGTGACTTTCCGCAGAAGCGGAGCTTGGTCCGCAGATGCGGAAATAGTATCGCAGGTACAATTTTGCAAGGCAGAGACTATAAATAGAGGATTTCGGGAATTTTCCCCATTTTCACATTTTGGAACTCGGACTTTGGGGATTTTTGAGGATATTTTCGAAGGGAATTCGAGGTTATAATTGAGGTAAGTTCTTTGAGTCTAATTATCCTTAGTAATGGTATTTTTCCATTGACTTTACACCTAATTAGTGAGATTTTGAAGTGAAAATTGGGGGTTTAGGGCTTGGGGATTGGAGAATGACCTTTGGGGTTTTGGAGGGTCAATTGAGGTTGGATTTTGGTAAATTTGATATGGCTAGACTCGTGAGTGAATGGATTTTTGAGTTTTGTGATTTTCATCAGATTTCGAGATGTGGGCTTGGGGCAAGGTTGAGCCGATATTAGATTTTGGGCTAGATTCAGTAATTTTCTTGTGGAATTAATCCTTTTAGCCAATATTGATTATCTCGTACTGTTTGTGACTAGATTCGAGGTATTTGGAGGCCGATTCGAGAAGCAAGGGCATTTTGAAGTAGGATTTCTATGAAGTTGAGGTAAGTAACAATTTTAAATCTGGCCTTGAGGGTATGAAACCCGGAGTTTTGTATGATGTGACCGTTTGGAGGTGACACACATGCTAGGTAACAGGATTGTGAGCGTACACCGTGAGGGATTGTGACTTGGTCCATCCCATGAGACTGTAAAATCGAATAGCCTTTTGTGCTTATATGTATTCCTTGTCTACTAGCAATTTGACTGCCTTTCATGTTAGAAATCATGCTTAGGCTATATAACTGCTTATGGTTGTTATACTCAGTCGTAGCAATTCTTGTATATGTTTCTCTGTTATTTCCCTGCTGATACATTATATCATTCTGATTTGGGCTGATTCCCTTTCATTATTGAGGGATGTGATCCTAGAGAGTTTCATGACTGAGTAAGGCTGAGGGCCAGTTTGTGAGGTATTGTACCTTAGCACGTGAGTTTTCCATGCGGCACGTGAGTTGTCCGTGCGGATTCTGATATGATATGGTAGCACGTGAGTTGTCCGTGCGTACCTTGATATGATATTAATGCACGTGAGTTGTCCGTGCAGATTATAGCACTGGGACTGTAGGAGCCCCTCTGGAGTCTGTACACCCCCAGTGAGCGCATATACCTAATGAGCGTATGTATTGAGGGATGAGAGCCGAGTGTTGAGCTATTGAGAGCTTGAGTGGCAGTACCTTGAGAGGTTGTATATGTCTTCTTTGTTGCTGCATTTAGCTGATTCATGCTACTGTTTTGAACTTCCGAAAACTTGTTATATTTGGTTTCACTTGAACTTTGTAAATATGCAACTGATTTGACTCATGTTACCGGCATTTACTCATGTCTATTCTTAGATTTTGGAATTACCAAAATGAACTGTACTGTATAGCTCGACACTACTTCTCAGTTCCTTATTTATTTCTATTACTTGCTGAGTTGGTTGTACTCATGCTATGCCCTGCACTTCATGTGCAGATTCAGGTGTGTTTGATCACGGAGTTCGTTGAGTTCTGGCGCGATCGAGTACCAGAGACTACGAGGTAGCTGGCGGTATCCGCAGGACCTTGTCTCTCCTTATATATTTCTTTCTGTCCTGTATTGATACTTAGACACTGGTTGTATTAGTTTGGTTATCTAGATGCTCATGACTTGGTGACACCCTGATGTTTGGGGCTAGTTTCCGCATTTTGATTCCATTTTGAGTTCAACTTTGGTTTTTATGAAAATTTCTAATATGAAAAAGTTTTAAACTACCTTTTCTATTGAATTACTAGAGTATTTTGGGAAATTCGGCTTGCCTAGTACCATCTATAGGCTCCATCACGACATGTTAGGTTTTGGGTCGTGACAAGTTGGTATCAGACCCTAGGTTACATAGGTCTCACGAGTCTTGAGCGGGTTTAGTAGAGTCTTGCGGATCGGTACAGAGACGTTTGTACTTATCTTTGAGAGGTTGCAGAACCCTTAGGAAAAACTTCACATTCTTGAATTCTTGTCGTGCGAATCTGTTAATTCTGGTAACTAAACATGTGCTGTTTTATTCTCTCACAGATGGTGAGGAATCGTACTACTGGGCAGGAGGACCATCCACCAGTATTGCCAGCAAGGGTCGCGAGAGGCTGATGCCGCGGTAGGAGCAGAGGTGCAGCCCGCACAGCAGCTGGGGTAGTACCTGCAGATCCACCAGTTGCCCCAAATCAGGACCATGTCCCAGTTATGGATGCACCAATAAAACTAGCTCATGCACCACCTGTGCCCATCGTGATTCCTGGCCTTCAGGAGGCCTTAGCTCAGATTTTGACCGTGTGTACTGGCCTTGCTTAGGTAGTCTCTGTTTCGACGGCCGCTTCCACTTCTCAGGCCGGTGGAGGCACTCAGACTCTCGCCGCCCGCACACCTGAGCCGGTTGTACATGGACTCCAAACACCGGGGGAACCACCAGCCCAACCAGTTGCAGCTGCATAGGACTATGTGGTTCCTGCTATGCCTGAGGATGAGCAGCGTAGGTTGGAGAGGTTTGGGAGACTCCAGCCTCCACCTTTCAGTGTTGCAGAGGGAGAGGATGCACATGATTTCTTGGACAAGTGTCAGAGGATACTCTGTGCACCAGGTATTCTGGAAACCTGTGGGGTCTCGTTCACTACTTTTCAATTCTTTGGGGCTGCATTCAGATGATGGGAGGCTTACAAGAGGCGTTGGCCGGTCGGCGGAGCAGCCCTTACCTGGCAACAGTTCTCCGTTATCTTTCTTGAGAAGTTCGTGCCTTAGTCCCACATAGAGGAGCTGCGCATACAGTTTGAGAAGCTTCATCGAGATGATATGTCTGTGACACATCATGAGATGTGATTATCGGAGTTGGCCCGTCATGCTATCTGGTTGGTTCCCACAGACAGGGAGAGGATCAGGAGGTTTATAGATGGCACCAGTACCAGTTCCTCCACGACCCGTCCAGCCAGCTAGGGGTGGAGCTCAGTCAACTAGAGGCTGCATGAGATGGGGAGGCAGATCAGGGGGTGGCCAGACCCATTTCTATGCCCTCCCATGCTTGACGACATTCAACAGGTCCAGGGATTTGTGGACAAAAAGGTTGCTTACACTATAGCGACAATTCTTGATGAAGGATTTCGATATTATAATCCATATGTCCTTAGGCAATTCCAGGAAAGTAAGGGGTGGAAGTGGTTTACTCACCCGCTCTTAGATGCCAATGAACATTTAGTGATGGAATTCTATGCCAACATAGCTCATATCAAGGTGGGAACAAAAGTGACGAAAGTGCGAAATTTGAAAGTTCGCTTTGATGCTCATACTCTGAACACTTATGTGGGATTCGAGCAAGTGGAAGCGGTTCAACACTTGGAGAAGTTAGCTTTGGGTGAGTCATCTCTCCCTTGGTTAGCTAAGATTTTAGCTGCACCAGGACCACCACCATCATGGATTGCCTATTATCCGGAACACCCTCAACTTTGAAGCTAAAGGGTGGCAGACTTTCGTGTGCAACAAGATTGATCCAAGCTTGAATGAGAACAACCTCCCTCTTCCCCGGGCAGTGCTAATGGTGGGGTACCCTATCAATGTGGGATCCATAATGTCTACCCGAATCACATTGGCGTTCCATAAGAGTGAAAAGTCTTATCCCTTTCCGAACACCCTCACAAAGTAATTCAATAATGCAAAGGTGGAGCCAAGACCTTATGACACAATGGTAAAATCTAAAAAGCCTTTTTATTGGTATCACTTGCAGGGTGAGGATAATCCCAAGTTCAAAGGGACGAACACTACCACAGCTGGCCAGTCTAACGAGCCAGCAGTGGTAGGTGCAGAGGCTGCTGCTGAGCCATCTTCAGCTCCCATGCCTACCTCAGCAGTTGGGTCTTCCTCCGGGATAGCCGCCATGCCACCACTACCATCCTCCAGGCCACCCAAGTCAGTTTCAGTGTCATCCTTATCTACATACCCTCTCACTGCATTGCGAGTCTCCTAGACTTTGGCGAGCCTCAACAATTGGATGCAGACAACTACTTCTAAGCTGTCTGAAATCTCTAGTACTATTGCAGTGCAATCCTCCACTTCAGTCGTTCCACAGGTGCCTCCCTCAGTAGAGGAAACTTTGAAGAAAATTCTAGAGAACCAGCAGGCTATCATAGACACTCTGGTCTCAGAGGGGTGCCATTAAGAATTTGGCCAAGAAAGTGAAGAAGATGAGAAAGTCCCAGGCTTCGAAGAAAGATTTGGAAAGTTTTAGTCTAGAGGTGAAGAAGTTGGCAACAACTTGTGACTTGCCATTTGACCTATTGATGGAGACAGGTCCATCAGTTCCGGCTGATCCAGCAGCACCATCAGCGGAGGCACCATCAGGAGAGGCTGGCCAGTCTGAGGAGCCATATCTTGCTGCCCCTACTGCTGAGGAGATGCTCCGGATGCTCTACAACCCTGTGGTCCCTCAGCCCGGAGATGATGATATTCAGTTAGAGGAGACTGAGGGTGGCGATGTTGCTAGTCACCCCGAGACAACATAGGGATTTTTCTTTACTCTCTACCCTCTTATGATTTTGTTTTGCTAAGCATTGGGGACAATGCTTACTCTTTTTCTGGGGGTTGGTCTATTTTGATAGCTTGATGATTTGGATGACTGTTTATGACATTTGATCTCTTTTTGGGCCTGTAATAACTTAAATACTTTTTTTCCTTTTTCTTTTACCTTTACTCTATCCCTCATTATGTATATAATCTTCCCCTTGTATATATTCATTTGTCTTACGTTTAGTATTTTATTTCATAGCTTCTTTATTTTGCTTTCCTAATAGTATAGCTTCTTAATTACTTTATTAGCTTCTTTTTGACTTATTAACTTCTTCTTATTTTTTAACGAAAAATAAGCCTTTGGTTTTCTTAATGCCACGGTTCTTTCCAAAGGTGAGTTTTGTGTGAACCGGGTGGCTCTTCCCAACGATGGATGGCGTGACAACCTTCTTAAGGGATTGAGTCAGTTTTTGATGTTTAGGTAAAAATAAGTATTAATGAATAAAAAGGGTCAAGAATGTTTCACTTGGTATCAACACACTTAACTATGCGCTTATGGTTAAAAAACAAGTTTTTGAAAAGAAATAGCTCTAGGACCTTGGAAATCTTGTGTTGACTTAGGCAACCATAAGATAGTTTATATGAAACGTAGAGATTTTCTATCTTGAATGCGGTTGTTGTGGGACCTTAACTTCTATATATTTAACAATCCGGTTGTGTGAGAGGTGAGGTATTTTTTTACATGTCCAAGTACCCGTGCGGATGGTCTAGAACTTGCCCCGAATTTCTAGGCGAAATTCTAAGTTAGCTTAGCTTGAGAAGTGATTGTAGGCTCTCCTTGATCCGTTTTGAAATTTTCCATGGCCTACCAATGATATCATCCTTAGTAAACCATTTTGAACCTATAGCCTTTCTTTTCAATAACCACATTACAAGCCTTTAACCGTTTTATAATGACTCTCTCTTAGCACCGAACTTTTTGATCACGCCCAACTATGCCTTATAAAAAGGACTAAGCGGACGTATCAAATATAATCTGAGTATTTAGCCCAGAGTCGAATCTCACAAGGAATTAAACTATCAATTACCGGTGTCAGACTCACTTGATTCTTCGTACTCAACTTCCCAAAGATTATGAATAACAATTGTTGAGGTTTCTACTAACTATAACTAAATAAAATAAATTAAACTAAAAGCTAACTATGACGGATTTGTAAATAATTAAGAGAAGGATCTAAGGTTGTGATTTCCCCTGTTGATGGTGTCCCTTCATGTTATGTTTCATATAGTTTTGCCTAATCGTCTCTATAAATCATGAGCACTCTTGTTACCGTAAATCTATCCCAAGTAATTACGACAATTTACTAGACGCACTCTCCCGAGTTACGCTAGCTAGCTTATATTAAAACTCACTTATGTTGCACCCAAGGTTTCGTTATCCATAATCCCACATTTAAACCCTCGGTTATGGATCCTTCTTATACTTTGGGAGTGATGTTGTTCAACTACTACCTAAATATGCACTCTCCCGAGTAATACATGCTAAATAGGCACAACTAATTGAGGGCCCTTCAATCAACTACAACAAAAACTTAGTTGAACAAATAGAGATTAAACTGGGCAAACTATATTAATATAACAAGAACTTCATCCTTCAACAGGTTCCACCAAAACCTTAGACTAAATAAATTACTACTCATAATTGTGCTGATAATAACAACAAGAGAATTCATCATAAATGGGAAAAACACAAGGAAGAAAGATGAAACGTGATGCCCAATTATCCTCCTTTCCTCTCTTTGCCTTTAACAAGACCTTAAAACCTTGATATCTCTTCTTTTGGGCGAACTGGACCTTTTATAGGTTAAGTGGAATTGTCCCCAAGCTTCCAATTTTACCCCTGAATAAACGCGTGCTGGACAGGAACTAGCGCGGCCGCGCTCGTGGGCGTGTTAAATGCGATGCGCACTACCTCTGACTGCTGGGCTAGCGCGGCCGCACTAATGGACGCACTATGGACGCGCTAATGGCGTATCTTTCTGTCTTCTCTTTTCTTATTCCTTCTTTCACACGCTCTTAACTCCGAGGGGTCTTTCTTGCTTTAGTTTAGTCCCAAGTACCATCCTAGGTCCTCATAAGCATGACTTGCTCCAACAAAACATAAAATTCCCAATTAGAGCCATTTTTACGCCATTTAACCTTCCTAGGACAGTGAAGCATTATAAAGTAGGAGTATAAATAGACGCTAAACTACATGAATCTATCCTATTATCAACACCCTACACTTAAATTATTGCTCGTCCTCGAGCAATCCACCATACTCTACAAAGGTCCTTTCACTAAGCATTTTTCCTAACGTGTCACACCAAGAACATATCACAAGAGTTGTGCCTAGTAGTGTAACATCTATACCTCAAGAGTCGACTCTCACATGGCGTGCAATATTCTTACTTCCTCAATTTACTCTATACAGAGGTCAAAACTTACCTTTCCGTCATGAATCAAGTGCCCTCACATCACACAAAAGAGTAGTTCCACAAGTAATAACATTAAGAACAATTATGAACTCAGATAGACAGAATTCACTCACTCTCAGAAAGAACATTCATATTCCACAACGATGCACTATGGGCTTGCCCGTAGTGTACTACTCTACTAATCGAACCCATTCAGTCTAATATCAATTAGGACTTCATTTGGTTGTAATGTAGGCTAAGGGATAGGTAGGATATATTTGGATATAGTGACTAACCTCCCTAAGCCCTTTTAATACAATTACTTTCACATTCAAGACCATACTTATTCCAGGCCAGACATTCCACCACACTTCTCTTTATACTGCCCCAAACTCCTTTCGGTGCAATTGTATCAAGTCACCACTTATCAAAGAGTACATTTATTTATTGTCTTTACTCCTTTTTTTTTCAAGTGGCACTTATTCTTATTTCCAACACAGTGCACCTTTCTTTTTATTTCATTGGCTCCACTCAAAAACCAAACCAACCACCCCACACTTTGACTTTTACATATTTTATAACAATTCAAATGCTCATGGGAGGTACAGGGGTTCAGACAGATGGGCCGGTCAAACAATTGGGTACGGTTTGCAATATGGTATCCAAAAAAAAAAAGCTTATAGGCTCAAGGGGTTAACTATGATAGATTACATTTAGGTGGGTATACTTTATATATCTGGCTTAACAAAGAATGCCTGTATCACTTCTAGGACTGAATGAAGCTATTTGTTTTGCTTTGCAAACACACATGGCAAGTTCTAGGCATCAAATGTGGATCATAGAATACAATGCAATACACCTCACACACATATGACACATGAATCACTCCAGATTGGCTTATCAAGACACTCTCATTGAGTACTCATGTCATACAACATACAAATTTAAGGCACTCTAAAAGAATCAACAACTGAGCCTAAGCGTCATACTCTAGTGTCTATTGTGTTAAGGTGTAACAACGCTAAGGGATTCTTTTCCTATTTGAGCTCATCGCCCATAAGTACCTAATAAAAACTAAATAAAAAAAAAACTAACTACACCCAGTTCAAGCCAAAACCCTTGGAAAAGAACCGCGGCCCAAAGAAAAATCAAAGGGAAATTACTACACTACCTAAAACAAAAATCTTTTTGGTATTTTCTTTAGACTTACTTCCCTCAAGAAAACTGTCTAGGAGATCCGTCGTCAGGAGAAATCCACTATATTTTCTGATTTTTTTTCCTTTTTTTTTGTGTGGTCGACTTAGACCCTCAGGAACCCCATCGAATGAGATCCGTCATCGGGACAAGTCGACTTAAATAATTACACTACTACTTAAAAAAACAAAAACAAAAGCAAACAAAACTCACAAGAATATAAGGGAAAACATATAACAAGTACATTCCTACATATATACATGTACAATGAATTATTTCCCTACCCCACACTTAAAATGAATACATGTCCTCATGGCATTCAATGTAAAGCAAAGTGAGGTAGAGAAACTTCCCTAGAGGCTCACTCTTTGTCGGAGACTGTCCCCGGGTCCAGGTGACATGCACGACCCAGGGCTCGCAGCCACCCCATGATTTTCATTTCTGATTTGGCATTTTGGGTGGCTAGCGCATAAAATCTTGACCCCAAGTCAGCGACCGAGGTATGTAAACTTGCCATCTCCTGCTCCAGGTTATCATTCTCTGACTCCGACTGACCCTAGACGGGCCTGCTACGTCGGCAACATGCTCCTGAGTTGGCAGCTCCTCTCCCATTTCTACTTGCTCGTCCTCCTCCTCCTCAGACTCGTCCGCCCCGTCATCACCACCAGCCGCTACCGCATCCTTTCCAGCGGTTACCTTTTCTGCTCGAAAGGCAGCCTCCGTCGACACTTTGCCATCTACCGCCAAATTTCCCGGCACCCCAGCTGCAACGCATAATCTAGTGAAAAGAGAGGGGAAGAAGAAGCCATATCTATTAACTGGACAACAAACAAACATCTTCTCATGCATGAGCTTGGCCACGTCAACGTTGTGGCCCGTCATGAAGCACCAGATCAAACAAGCACGGGGATCATTCACCTCCGAGGTGTTGTGGGACGGGATCAGGCGGTTGTTGATCATATATAGCCAACACTTCGCTTCAAAAGTGAGTGCCGACGAGTGAAACTTATTCCCGTACTTGTACCAGTGAACCTCCTTGCCCGGGACATAGATAATCGGAAGGAATGTCATCCACTGAGTGAAGCGTATATCATACGCCTCATATCCGTCGTCCATCTCCGCTACGGGACCTGGCAGCTGGTAAGCCCTCCGAATGGCTTCCACAGAGGCGTCCACCAGCTTCTTCCTCACGGTGACCACATAACTCCTGTGCTCCGGATTGTTGGCATAAAATTTTCTCACCACTATCGCATTTTCATCGCCTGGCTCCTCAAAGAACACATCCAACCGAAGCCGCATCAGCTCATCGTACATCCTTGGACAGTCGAACCGGAGGGATTCTGTATATATGCCCCGTTCTAGTATTGCTACCTTCGGTTCCTTCTCAGCAAACCGGTCCTAAGCCTTAGCGGATACGAATTTGTATCTATTATAAGGCCGAGTATTAGTGGACGCTCGTGCTCTGGATGATCCCACTTGTCTGCTGGACGAAGATCCGGTGGCATGACGCTTTTTGGAAGGTGCCATTGTACCTACAATAAGGACATCATTAGCGCAGCACAAACGAGGTGACCCAACTGTGGTTACTCAGATTTCACCTTTACAATTGGTCACAATTATCATTGTCATTCATTGGGGCATTTAAACAAACACTTGGAAGGCGTCATGCATCGGAGCCCCCAATTAATCAATTTGAACCCCAATTACCACCACAATTGCCCTAATTCACCCAACTAAGTCAAGAGATACAACTCCCCAAATACCACCACCCACAGGCACTAAGTATACATAACAATTACTGCTACGCAAAAAAGAACAAAACTACTACCTAATAACACATTAAAAAGAAAACCTAACAAAAATAAAAAATGGCAAAGAGAAAACATATATGTGGTGTGAGAAGAGAGTGAGAAGTGAAGGGTGTGTTTGGGGGTGTAATTATCAGTGAAATTGGTGGACTTAAGGTTGATAGTGAATTGGGGAGGGAGAGAGGCGTGTGGTTTAGGTGAGGAAGGTAAGAGTTTGA